>CAUYQV010089053.1:0-12360 GCA_963574575.1 Galagoides demidoff
ATGTTTTGATATAATGACTAAACAAATGACATGAAATTTATGTTAACCAGCTTGATGAAAGTATTTCAAATTGTATATGAAAACAGCACAATGTACCCCATGTTTGCATTAATGTATACAGCTATCAATTAATAAAAAAAAAATAAGTTCTAAATTTTTTTTTAAAAAAAGAAAGCTATAAATTGGTTTCATAGTAAGACTGAGTACATTGGATACTTTTTCTTCCATTCTTGAGATACTTTGCTAAAAGGAAAAATGGAAGTTTTTTTTTTTTTTAAAAGACTCTCCTCTGTTATTGCACAAATAGAGGTGGGAAGAGAAATATTTTATTTAAAGAAGAGTGTTAAATGCCTTAGCTCTGTTATTACTAATTACACAAAAAGTCTGCAAGGTAATATGAGATTTGATAATCAGATTGGATTTCACAAATGAGAAAACCAGTGATCTTAAAGAGATTTAATTTATATAAAATCACAGTTTTCCATGGAAAAGCTCTGATGTGAACCAAGGCAGATCACCCCAATCACGCCGCCCTGCTGGGCTTGTCTTCCTTTGAAGCAGCATGTGATCCAATCCCTGGGAATCTGGCATCTAAGCCTGTGCCCCTCAGGGGACTCAGTACAGAACGTCCAAATATCACATGTTGTGATTGGCAGCGATTCATAACACTACACCTGGCTTAAATTTCAATTTTCAAAGAAGAACTGTGGGAATAAGATAACCATAGAGCTTTGTCATCTCAATAGTCTGATGAATGATAAAGAAATTAGTTTGATTTGTGTGTGTGTGTGGCAAAAACAGAAAATTCACAGGAACATATGTAAGACTGTTTCTAATGCAGACTGCTTCAAGAAGTTTTTGTTCTCTTCAGGTTGATTTGAGAATCACACTACCACCCTGAGTTATGACTTACTCACAGAGAAATGACATGATGCTTATTTTAACACTGTACTGAAGCTCAGTACAGACTTAGGTTCGAATGAGGTGTCATGATTCAGAGCCCTCAAGTAATCAAGTTTAATCAAGTAAACCAGAGTTCAGATCTCCACTCGTAAGTGATTAGTGATCTTGAGCCATTAACGTCCTGTATGTATTTCGTTATTTGTACAATGGAGGAAGTACTAGCCTCTCTGTTACGTTAGGCAGTTAGTTAGACATGAGCAGGGCAGGGTGTGGATAAAGGTAGGTTATTTTGGACTGGATTCAGTCAGCCTGGCCTAAGTTGTCATGTTGTCATGTCAGGAGGATGGGGTAAATCGAGACCTTGCAAGTGGGTAGCCTTGAGATGGAGGTGGATCCATGTTCCAGGGACTTCTGACACAGACGGAAAGATGTAGCTTACATCGTACCGACTTGGGTTGTTTTGGGAACAGCCTGATCAGGAGGTAAGGAAACTTGTAAGAAGCAACTGAACTGATGCTCCTCCAAAGTTGTGTATAAAATCTAAGCACAGCACTCTCTGCAGTAAGCCCAGCTTGCTATCCAAGTCATTAAAATACAATCTTCCTTTTCTTGCTAAAACTTTACTTGCTTTCTTCAATTACTTCAGCGACTATCTCAAGCCATCACAATTCCATAGTGCTGCTCTAACAATTCCATAATGTAAGTTTGATGCAAATTTAGCAACTTAGAAAAATCTTAGTGCATGCCTGAAAAATATGTTAATAAATTATTTTATTATTATTGTTACTGCTGTTTTTATTACAACTAATATTGTTGTTGCAAATACTCTAACACATGCAATAGTGTTGTATAAATCAGTGTTGATAATGAACTAGGCTTCAAGAAAATGTTGGTTTATTCTGAAAATCTATAAAAGGACATGAGTTAAAGGGGACTGAAATTTGAACATTAAAACTTTTAAGTTACATTTTGTTAGATATTATATTATTCAGAAAATCTTGATAAAAATCAATTGACTTATAAGCTACCTATATTAAGAATAACTAGGCTTCTAGAAATTGACTAATGTTGGCAGAAGTTATGAGAAGCTCGTAGAACTGAAACATTTTATTAATCATTGTCTTATAAATGTCTGCTACATATATATACACAGAGAAACACACACACTTTGGAAGTTATGTTGGTGCTATTAAAGCTTCTATTTGTAAACTTCTATTTTCATTCCTAAAAAAGTAATTTTTAACTTCCTGGAAGTATAAATAATTTTGGAAATAAATTTATTTTGGAAATACAGAAACTGTGTAAAACAATTAGATTCCTTCCTTTTAATCAGGGTCAGAGGGATTAACCAGAAGATTAGAAGAATTAGAGAGAGATAAAATGGACAGTAGTTGCCATTTAATTCAATTCGACATTTTGTTCCTATGATAGTTTATCCTTCTACCTCCATGGTTTCTTCAATAAGTTAAATCCTTAAGCAAGCTCTTGTAGGTAGAAAAAATAGAATGTTTCCTGAGAGAGACTCCAGAATAATAAAGAGATAACTGTGTCAAAATAAATAAATAAAAGGCTGAACCACTGGAGGAAAATTAGAGGCCACAGTATGGATTAAAACCAGGCAGTAAGAATGAAGAGATATGAAAGGTAAGCAGAGGGAGGATGCAACCCAGAATTTTGACTTTCACCCTGGCAAATTCTCCATCAAGGTGTAAAGCAGAGCCTGCAGACAAATTAACTAATGCACAGCACAAATGGAGATTCGTGGATTCAGCAACATTAAATAAATTTGGAATCCACACCCTGTTCTTAATGACAAAAAATAAGCATAAAATAAAGATTATGAAAAAAAATAAAGATTATGAATATGGTGACCAAGACACTGATAAAGATGGGAAAGTGTCTGCGCTGCTGGCAGAGGGCTATGTTGTGAATGGGTAGTGCTATAAGACAGAAAAATCAAAAGAAAAGCCATTAGCTTTATATAAAAAAAGTGATGCTCTATCAATAATAGTTTGAATCAAAGCGCTATTTGAGCCCCTCATTTTGTTCCAATGACTAAAAGCATTAGAAAAGTAAAGGCTTTATGAGAACTTCTTCCAAGCCAAAGAGTGAGTGGGGCAAATGGTGTCCTTTGACAATTTGTGTCCAAAAGAAGCCTCAGAATATGACCTTGTTTTGAAATAAGGTCTTTGCAGATGCAATTAGTTAAATTAATTTGAAGTCATACTGGATTGGGAGGAGCCCAAAATACAATGACTGGTGTCCTTATAAAAAGAGGAGCCCACATGTGGAGACAGAGTGGAGAACACCATGTGTGCAGACAGAAATTGCAGTGATGGATCTTCCAGCCGAGGAACGCCCAGGATGCTGCCACCACGTGAAGCTAGACAGAGGGATGGGACAGATTCTCTTGCAGAGGCTCCAGTAGGAACCAATCCTGTTCTCATCTTTATTTCAAAATTCTGCTTCTTTAGGCCAGGCGCTGTGGTGGTGCCTGTAGTCCCAGCTACTCGAGAGGCTGAGACAGGAGACTCACTTGAGCCCAGGAGTTGGAGGTTGCTATGAGCTGTGATGCCAGTGGCACTCTACCCAGGGTGATAGCTTGAGGCTCCATCTCAAAAAAAAAAAAAAAATTCTGCTTCTTTAACTTCGAAATCATTTAGCTCATTTAAATCTTTTGTTTTTTAATAATTTTTGGCAGCAGCCCTAGTAAACTGCAGTACCAGTTTTCTTGAACTAGTACGAGAAAAACTGGATTTTTAGCCACACCGTGAAAAGGATTAAGTAATGGGAAAGCTTAAAGATAGCCATCATAAATAATAGAGACATGGACAGTAATAGATTGGGACTGGAAAAGGGAGGAACTAATTTGTCTGAGAAATAATGAAGAGAAGGAAGGTGCCTTGACCTAGATCATTAATTGTCCATAATAGGAAATTAAGAGTGGAGAGTTTCAAAGAGGAAGCAAAGTGGACAGTGTTGGAAAAGCCAATGGAACCAATCAATGCCTTTGGAGTAGAAATTCTAAAATCTCTTTCTTAAACAGTTATCTGAAAAGCCTCAGAGTATAGTAGACCTTAGAATTTGGAGTCAGACAAATCTAAATAGTAATCTTCATTTTTTTTTTCCACAAACAACTTATATATATTTGGAAAAGCTCTTTGCCATTCTTAAACATAGTTTTCCTTATCTACTAAGTGAGAATAGTATCTACTGTTTTTTTTTTAATTTATTTATTTTTATTAAATCATAGCTGTGTACATTAATGCAGTCATGGGGGTACAATGTGCTGATTTTATATACTATTTGAAATATTTTCATCCAACTGGTTAACATAGCCTTCATGGCATTTTCTTAGTTATTGTGTTAAGACATTTATAGTCTACATTTAGTAAGTTTCACATGGACCCTTGTAAGATGCACTGTAGGTGTGGTCCCACCAGTCACCCTCTTTTATAGAGTTGTGAGGATTTGCATAATATAACATATATTGAATCCGTAGTGTGCTGCTATCTCCATAACAAGACACAGGAACCACCCTGTATGGTTGTTGTTGAGACTGGATGTATATAAAATACAAAGTAACCACTCTCTAAATGTTAGCAATTATTTAATATTAGTTTTTCACCTCCCTCTCTTAGGCCTGATGATTAATTATAAACTCTAGACAGAAGTAGGAGTTGGTGTTCAGCCATCACCGACAGAGCTGTCCACTTGAGTTTTGTGACACACCAGCTGGAAAACACTGGGTTAATGTGTTTTCACAAAAATATTCTGAAAACAGAATATTAGAACACATTTTAGCATACACATCTTTTTGCTATCTGGCCAGCTCAGTAAAAATGTGCTGATGACATGAAAAAGAGTATGTTATTCATGACATATTTTTGGAACATTACTGTGTTGTAATCACATTTCGTCATTGCTTAAGTGTGTACATAAAGTAACAATAGATTATTCATCATGAGAAATACCAAACCATAAGCACTCGTGCACTATCTCTGACTTATATTGTTCCCAGATGTTCATGCATAGTAAAAGGGAGGAGTAGCAATGACTTTGTTCTGAGTAAAATAAATAAAACTTCTTTGAAAATATTGGATAAATAAATGACATCATAACTGCAATTTCTTAACTACATTCCATGTTGAAAAACATTATCTCCTGTTCATCTATTAATAGATCAGTTTGTATCTCTACTCTATCTTCCAGTTTCTCTCTTACCATTTTGGCAAAGGGATTAATTATCTGGCATGTTCATTGAGATTAATTTCCACAAACATAGTGGACACTGAACTGAGTCAAATTCATTTTCTCTCTCTCTAGGACCTCCAATGTGACATGCTTGAATTTTTTCATTCACTTAAGAAATAATTGGTGACAAGTTACTATATTCCATGTGCTATCCTAGATGCAGAGGCTATAACTGCAAACCAGCAAAGGGACTTCAATGTCCTTATGAAGATGACATTTAGTAGGGTGGAGGTATCAGAGGTTGGCTGAGAAGACAAATGAAAAACAAATAAATAAAATAATACATAAATGTGCGTGGTGAAAGAGACATAGTTTAAATTGACTAAGTGGCACTGTTTAGAGGAAGCCTCATGGAGAAAGTGAAATTGAAAGTAAGACCTGAATTATTTTTAAAAGCTAATTACCTACAATCCCATTGGTATTGCAGTCCTATTAATAATAGCCAAGGTATGGAATCAACGTAAGCTTCTGTCAATGGATGAATGGATAAAGAAAACTTGATGTATAAACACAGTAGACTACTATTTAGCCAGCAAAAAGGAATCTTGCCATCTGAAGCAATATTGAGGAAACCTGAGGCTATTTTGTTGAATGAACCAAGCCAGGCACAGGATAAATTTTACACATTCTCAGTCATATGTGGTAGTGAAAAAAAAAATGATCTCATGGACACAGAGATAGAATGGAGAAAGGTAAGGAGTAGACAGAGCAAATCTAATCCCGCCTTCCCAGTTTAGTGGAAATTCACTCTTTTTGTGGTCACACAAATACAATATGAAAAAAAAGTTCAGAAGGTTGTAAGTATCTGGCTTCATTTCTGGGTTCCTTATTCTGTTCCATTGTTCTTTGTGTCCATTTCTATACCAGTACCATGCTGTTTTGATTACTATAGTCTTGTTGTATAATTTGAAGCCAGGCAATGTGATGCTTCCAGATTGCTTTGTCTGTTCAGGATCTTTTTTTGTTCCCTGTTAACATTTTTCTTTTAGAATTATTTTTTCTAAATATGTGAAAATAATGTTGGTATTTTGATAGGGTTATATTGAACCTATAGTTTTAGGCAGTATGGTCATTTTAACAATATGAATTATTCTGATCCATAAATATGGGTAGTTTTTACATTTGTTTGCGTTATCTACAATTTCTGTCATCAATGTTTTCCAGTTCTCCTTGTAGATATCTTTCTTAGATTTTTTTCTTTTGTAAATGTTTTAAATGGGATTAAGTTCTTGGTTTGGTTCTCAGCTTGATTGTTATTGGCATATAATGATTTTATAATGAGCTATTGCTGAGGAATCTTTCATATGAATCTTTAGAGTTTTCTAGATATGAGATCGTATTAGCAGCAAACAGTCATAACTTGTTTTCTTCCTTTCTAATTTGAATGTCCTTTATCTTTTTCTTTTGCCTGATTGCTCCTGCTAGAACTTCCAGCACTACATGGAATAAGAGTGATGAAAGGGGACATTGTTCCAGTTCTTAAAGAAAATTCTAACTTTTCCTGTTAGTACAAGGTTGGTTCTGAGTTTTTCATGTATGACCTTTATTATTCTTAGATATACTTCTTCAATGTCTAGTTCTTTCTGATTTTTATTATGAAGTAATTATGAAGTATTTATCAAGTGTTATTTCTGGGTCCATTGAGATGATCACATAGTTCTTGTCCTTAATACTGTTTATGCAGTGTATCACACTTACTCATTTTTGTATATTGAATAATCCTTGAAGCTCTAGTATAAAATCCACTTTACTCATGTATTATCTTTTGATATGATCTTTGATTCAATTTGTTAGTATTTTGATGATGATTTTGTGTCTATATTCATCAGAGACATTGGTCTGTAGGGTTTGTTGTTGTGAGTTGGAAAGAATTCCCGTCATCTTGATTTTTTGAAACCGTTTCAGGAGGATTGGTATTAGTTCTTTGTATTCTTGATAGAATTCAGCTTTGAATCCATCTAGTTTGTAGCTGTTACTTGTCAGGATATTTTTTATTACTGATTAAACTCACTATACATTATTTGTCTGTTCAGGAATTCTATTTCTTCCTGGTTTGATCTAAGGAGGTTCTATGCTTCCAGGAATCCATTCCCTAGGTTTTATGGTTTGTGAGCATATAGTTATTCATAAGAGTGTCTAATGATCTTTTGTATTTCTGTGGTATCAATTGCCATGTGCCCTTTTTCATTTCTGATTTTGTTAATTTGGATAATCTCTCTTCTTGGTAGCCCTAGTTAATCGATTTTTTACAACTAAGTTTTCATTCTGTTGACTCTTTGTATTGATTTTTGGTCTCGATTTCATTGAGTTCTGCTCTGATCTTTGTTATTTCTGCTAACTTTGGGTTTAGTTTGTTCTTACTTTTCTAGTTCCTTGAGCTGTGACATTAGATTGTTAATTTCTGACCTTTCTATCTTTTCAATTTAGCCATTTGATGCTACACACTTCCCTATTAGCACTATTTGTGCTATATACCATAGGATTTGATATGTTCCAACCTTTTTACATTTTGCCTGTTAATTTCTTTATTGACTCTAATTGTTCAATATCATGATGTTTTATATCAATGTATTTTCAAAGTTTCTGAAGTTCCTCTTTGTATTGCTATCTTGTATTATTCCATTTTGGTCTGAGAAGTTATTTGATACTTTTCTGATTTTTAAAATTTGGTTAAGACTTGTTTTGTGGCTTAATATGTGGTCTATCTTAGAAAATGTTCCATTTGCTAGTGAAAAGGATGTATATTCTGTCATTGTATTGAATGTTCTATAAACATCTATTGAGTCGTATTGATTTAAAGTTCAATTTAAGTCTAGTATTTCTTTGTTGATTTTATGTCTGAATGATCTGATGAATGCTGTCAGTGGGCTATTGAAGTACCCCACTATTAATATATTTCTGTCTATCTCTTGCTTTAGGTCTATTTTTTTTTTTAATCCAATGTTCTGTAGAATCTCGGTATCTAGGCTCTCAAAATGGCACTCATCTCAAGCTGCTCTGGGGACAGAAGCCTGAGGGAGTCTATGTGGCTTCCTGTTACATAGGAATGTCTCTCTATTCTCCAGGTAGAGGGTAGGCCTTTATTAAGGTCTGAGTGAGTCAAGGCGTTCTCCTATAGCTAAGATTGTAAAGGCCCTTTTGGAATGTGAAGCCTGGGGATTTCTCTCTTACTATTTCCCCATATCCAGAAGCCCTTCCTGGCTCTCAGACAGGCCCCAGTCAGGAAAGCTGCCTTGAAGCCTCTCCTCACTTACTTTTGGTGCTTCCCATCACTTCTATGGTGAATCCTACCATTGTCTCCTAGGTGACCTTTTAAAAAATGTGAGTATCTACTTACTATTCTAAGTCTTCTTCATTGATGAAGTACATATTACCTGCTTCTAGTCAGCCATCTTGATCATATTTCCTAAATACAAATTTACAATCTACTATTCTATAGAAAAAGGTGCCAAATGACTATTTATTAAAAGTTTAAATTTAGACTCATAATTCATGACTTTAAAACTTACTACAAAACTGGAGTAATCCAAACACTGACATATAACACTAAATAATACAATGAAGCATTCTTTGCTCATGGAAAATATATTCTACTGAAGAATACATACAATAAATCAATCAACAAGATAATTTCAGAGTGTAATAAGTGCTGTAAAGTAAATAAATTAAAAATTATAAAAATACATAGTACAAAATGAGTGTAAAGGGCAAAAATATATATCTGCTTTGAGATATGCTGTTTTAATTAATGGTGTTTATTTTTCCCAGAATTATTAGTACATGTTAATTAAGAGATAATTTTATTTTTCATTAAGATACGTGTGTGATATATAGTTTAAAAAATAGCTTGGTGAAAATTTACTATCCAAATAATAGTAGGTAGTATGATTTTTGTCTGCTACTCAGTTGAGAGATTATAAAGCTAGAAAAATCTCCAAGCAATTATGGAATATGAGATTGGAATGCACAAACATTAGACTGAAGACCATTTATATGACATTCTGGGGGCCCAGACAACTCATTATATTTAATGTATCATTAGTGAATAATTGGCAACATGTTATATGCTTTTTAATATAGAGGAATAAAAAACGGGGAGGAGAAGATGATTCATGAGATCATTAGTGAATACCTCCAGGCTGAGTCAAGTTTTAGCTCCAGTTCTTTGGGTAAAAGATGTTATTACAAGACAATGTCTGTTTGTAAATAATGTAGTAGAATGTTCTTGGTTCAGAACTTAATAAACCATAATCTATTTTTTTTTTTTTTTTTTAGTTTTTGGCCCTGGCTGGGTTTGAACCTGCCACCTCTACAATATGGGGCTGGTGCCTTACTCCTTTGAGCCACAGGCACTGCCCCACAATCTATTTCTTGAAACTGTAACATTTACCCATGTTTTGTTTAAAGGTTGTCAAAGAAAAACTTTCAAAACAAAAATATTTGTCAAGAATATATAAAGATAAAAAAAAGAAGATATAAAGATATAAAACTGTTTTTTTCTTCTATACATTAATATATAAAGCATAATAATAGTAATTTACTCCCAAATATTTTAAAAGATTTGCCTTTATAAATGAAGAATTAAATGTCACTCAACACAACCAATGAAGATGCTTGGAGCTCACAATTTAGATCTGATTTCCAGCAGTGACTATTTTATTACTAGGGTATTGTATTCCCAAGAGAAACATATTGGTCATAAATTATTTAAAAATGGATAAAAGAATTTTGATTTGAATCATATATCAATATAAAGTACAGAAAGAACCTTAACCTTGAATTTATGTCCACTATATTCATGTATTATTTTTGCAAAACGTACTACTTCTATTAGCAAATACTAAAAACACTTAGCACATTAAGAATAACACAAGCTAGGCTTTAGATATGGTTTCTATATGGTTTTGATTATTAGTTGATATTATCCTACAATATAAAATATATACTATAAATATATATATATTATATAATCTTCAACATGTTCTCATTTCTCGCCCACCCTTGTCTTTCAAAAAAAGTTGACAGCAATAAGTTTCTTAATCAAATTGAAAACTATTAACTTATTTTTATTTGAGCCAATCTTAAACAAGTTGAAAACTGTTAACTTGTTTTTATTGTTTTAAACTCAGTGATATATCTTTCAGCTTATAGTTCCTTATTTCTATTCTGAGTATTGCTTTACTGTATATTTCTTAAACTGACCTTTTTATATAAAATGTCCAGGTACTAAACAGTAATTTTCAGAAATATCACTATTGGTAATCAGGATATTTAATAATGAAGCCACATTTAAGGCTGGACATGGTGATTCACACCTATAATGCTAGCACTCTGGGAGGCCAAAGCAGGAGGACTGCTAATTGGAGACCACTCTATCTCTAACAAAAATAGTGAAACAGGCAGGCATTGCACACTTGTAGTTCCAGCTACTTGGGAGGCCGAAGCAGAATGATCTCTTAAGCCCAGCACGCAAGACATTTGGGGGGAAAAGTGCTTTTAAATCTTTAGAGGCTGTGTTCATTGTTTTAAGACATTAGGTTGGTTTTCCTAGGTTTGTCCCTGGTTCACTGTTGCTCTTAAGTTCTAGATGCAACTTACCCTATCAAATCATGCAATGTAACAGAGCTTTATAAAGATTAATTGACATAATTATGCAGCAAGGATTGAAAAAGGAAGAAATTCCAGGGTGCAGGTTAGGGGAGGACTCTTTGGAGAATTTATAATAATGCATGTAGAATTTTGGGTTGACATTTTGAAGAAAGAAGTGGGGCAGATATTACAAGTCTAAGATGCATAAAAGGACTGACAATAGGTTCTGGAGGATGGCAGGGTCATCTCTCCAGCCCAAAGGTCTACAAAAACTCACTTTCTGATGGCCTGATGGGAAATGACTGCCCCCCTTTCTCCCTTACTTCTCCTGGCTTCACTGGATTTGTATCCTCACTCTTTCTCCACACACCCTCCCAATGATCACTCCCACACTGACTGAGTATTTATACCCAGTCTGCCTTTACTCTTCTACTCCACACTTAGTCTTTCTTTACTGCGCAAATCCTCCCTCCTCTTTAGCTGTGTACTCAACACTCCTTTAAGTTAATTTAAGGAGTGAATAGAGTTTATATGTATTGTTATGAAATTATTGATACACAAAAATTAAGAAATGTAGAGTCTGCATGGACAGAAACAAATGAAGCCCTCCCAGCAGCATTGATAACCCGAGCAATTTGAAACTTGCCCTGGAGAATCAGAAAGAATGCTGTTGGATGAATTTCTTAGAACTGAAATAATGGACCATAACACTGTCTCAAAATTTACACAGAATGATGAGCATTTTTTCATATGTCTATAGGGCATGCACCTGTCTTCTTCAGAGAAGTTACTCTTCAAGTCCCTTGCCCACCCTGAGATAGGATCCCTTGTTCTTTTCTTGCTAATACACTTGAGTTCTCTGAGAATTCTGGTTATTAAACCTTTGTCAGAGACATAACCTACAAATATCTTCTCCCATTCTGAGGGTTGTCTGTTTGCTTTACTTACTGTGTTATTGGCTGTGCAGAAGCTTTTTAGTTTGATTGGGTCCCAGTAGTACATTGTTGATGCTGCTTGAATTGCCTGGGGGGTCCTTCTCATAAAATATTCACCCAGGAATATTATGCAGCCTTAAAGAAAGATGGAGACTTTACCTCTTACATGCTTACATGGATGGAGCTGGAACATATTCTTCTTAGCAAAGTATCTCAAGAATGGAAGAAAAAGTATCCAATGTATTCAGCCCTACTATGAAACTAATTTATAGCTTTCTTATGATAGCTATAACCCAATTATAGGCCAAGACTATGGGGAACAGGTAAAGGGAGGGGAGGGGGAGATTGGTGGAGGGAGGGAAATTGGTGGTGCATCTTACAAGGGTACATGTGAAACTTACCAAAAGGAGAATATAAATGTCTTAACACAATAACTCTGCTCTAATTTTGGTTATTTCTTTTCTTCTGCTGGGTTTTGGGTTGGAGTGTTCTACCTTTTCCAGTTGCTTGAGGTGTCCCATTAAGTTGTTAACTTCTTCTCTTTCCGTTTTCTTGAGGAAGGCTTGCAGTGCGATAAATTTCCCTCTTAGGACTGCCTTTGCGGTATCCCAGAGGTTCTGATAACTCGTCTCTTCATTGTTGTGTAATTCCAAGAATTTGGTAATTTCCTTCTTGATCT
>CAUYQV010089054.1:0-16362 GCA_963574575.1 Galagoides demidoff
CGGGCGCCTGTAGTCCCAGCTACTTGGGAGGCGGAGGCAGGAGACTCGCTTGAGCCCGGGAGTTGGAGGTTGCTATGAGCTGTGATGCCATGGCACTCTACCCAGGGGGATAGCTTGAGGCTCCGTCTCAAAAAAAAAAAAGATAAAAACTCTAGAACAATGTGTTGGAAAACTCTTGATAATATTGGCCTGGGAAAAGATTTTATGAGGAAGACCCCATTGGCAACTGCAGCAACACTAAAAATAAATAAATGGAACATGTTCAGGTCAAATTTTAGCCAAGTCTGTCTTCATCCAGAATAATTTGAACCTACAAAGTGAAACTTCCTTAGCCCTGTTTGATGATAAGCATAGGCAATATAGACTCCTCATGGAGACTGATAAGAGACTAATTGATGGAAAATGAATCATGTGTTACACTTTGTAGGGTCTGTAGCATCTGAAAAACCATCCAAGAGATGCAGCAAGGAACACTGGCGTGTGACCACTTGAGCTAATGCCTTGTTTCCCTACCACAGCAGCAGAAAGCAAAGCTCACTTGGTTTTTATGTGGGTACAAACTCAATACATTTTTGCCATGGTGTCAAAGGTAGTTAAATTCCACCTTGTGTTGTCACAGTTTTTGAAGATATTTAGAAATAATTTTAATGAAAAGCAGGCTGAATTATTGTGTTTTAGGCATAAAAATAGTAGCAGAATAGGAAATCAGAGCAAAAGAAAGCATGACAGAAAAAACCTATACCTAAGTTTTATAGTGAATGGTTGGGAAAAATTTCAAAAATCCAGAAATGTGCTAAGACTATGAAATTTTAGGAATTATTTGCCTGGCACCTGAAGAGTTCTTTCCAAAATAGAGATAAATTATGGTTTCTACAGAATATGACTACTACGAAGACAGTTCAACATGTAGTTGGTGATTCTGGATAATGCAGATTGCTAATTTTTGAAATCTGATTGTCTATTTAGAATGGGAAAAAATGGAAGAAGAATTAAATGACTAGGGAGAAGATAATTCAAATGAAGAGCTTAGCAGAGTTTTATCATATGGGACATTAAAAGTGCTATATAGCACAGGACTTGTGCTGTTCCTCTGGGACCCTAAGATCCAAAGGAACATATGATCTTAGACATTTCACCGTCTTGTTACCAGGTTCACCAGTCCTCGTGATAAAAATTAGATTCTTCCACGTCAGCACTCTATTATGGGATACTAGAGACTAGTACAGAGACTACAGGCACGTCTTAAGGATACCAAGTTCTGCTGGTTTTTTCAATAAAAAAAAAAAAATTGGCTTGGTGTTGGCTCTAGTTGAGACAATACTCATCACTAGAGGCAGACAGGATACACTTGTGAATTTGCTTTCTTAATTATCTTGTGTGGCATTTGAGGATGGGATAATGCTTAGAGTAACTCAGAGAAAGTTCATTAGAAGACAAAAAGGGGGCGGTGCCTGTGGCTCAAGAAGTAGGGCACCTGCCCCATATCCTGGAGGTGGTGGGTTCAAACCCAGCCTGGCTAAAAACTGCAACAAAAAAAAAAAATAGGAGAAAGAAGACAAAAAAGGACACTCGGAGGCTGTGAAGGAGACAATGAAGATTCTGAGGAGGAGGTTTCCAGAGTTCACTTACCAAATAAAAATTATGTGTGTGAGTATATATTATACATGTATATACACAGACATATGAATATAAATATGTACCTACTGTAAGTGTTGCCTCAGAAGGGACATCACATGATTTGGTTATTATTTGCCTGCAATCATGAAACCCTAGAACCTGGTTCTGAGTAGCCTGACCATATGACTCTCATCTGGGTAAAACAATGCAGGCAGCATGATTGCATGGTATACGGAAAATCTCAGAAAACTATGAATTTCAACAACCCACATGGTCGAAGAAAACACTCTTGAAAAAGTAACAAAGAGTAAATCTGGATCGTATGCTGAATTGTACTATTGCAATTTAGCTTTTGTGGAAGAACTAGAGATTGATTGATCCTAAGCAAAGGTGTAGATTTTTACAGATTCCTGGGAAATGGGGATAGCCTACCTCTATGTTTGGTTTAGTGAGTGATAGACAATTAGGAAACTAAAAATACATGTGGAGAGCTCTAATTTTGGAAGAATTTCTGGAACCACAAAGAAGATTAAAAGGATAGGATACATTGGGTGTTCCCTAAAAAGTCTAGCAGGAATATCTGTAGACAGTGAAATATTATGACACTTAAAACAATGTTTGAAGTAGCATACTGAGAATAATAAATGAGTCATCACAGGGGTATCAGGCTCAATAAAGGTATGTTTCCTTATTTTCTGCTGTACTTATAGTTGTTTATGATACTTCAGAATGATAACAAGAAAATACTTAATTAGAAACCTGCCATGGAATAAATTCACTGGTGATATAGTCAGCTCACAATTATTAGGAAGATTATGTTGGACCATTATCTATAGTCTTCAGAGATTTTCTAAGGATCCTGATAGAAATTTGGACAATTTTCACTTTTCTTTGTAAATAGCCTTCCTGAAGCATTGGCCAAAAGCATTATGTAAAGGTAAGGACCCTGTGAATTATTTTACTTTGAAGCACAGATATATATATATATATTTTTTTTTTCAGGTTAAGGGACATACTTTTCAGTGACTCTTAGACTGTTATGAGCTAAAAACACCATATTGGTGTGACATATTTACTCTCACCATCAGTAATGATTGGATGTGAAATTAAAAAGGGAAAAGTAAAAGCATTTGCAAAAAAAAAAAAAAAAAACCTCCCCTGCATGATCAGGTGACTAAGTTTAATGCTTTAATAGGGAGACCATAAAATGGAATATTTGTAATGCAGAAGTGAGGATGAATGTGTAGGAGTCGATGTCCTAATATATCTCTCTGAATTTATACTTGATAAGTTGTTTTTCTGCATTGTAGCTTCCCAGAATACCCGTACCTTACTTAAATTTATTGGTTCCCGTCAAGAAAGATATTTTGGCACATAATGTCATCATTAAGCATTCAAACCTGGCATGGTTTATTCCAAAAGAATTCCTGGGATAAAATGGCTTGATCATGGCTGGTTTGGTTTAGTGGGAGAAATAGCTCTATTGCTTACAAATACAAGAATGAGAATGGATGTAAGAGAAGACATTGATGTAGAAACACCTTCTGTCACGTTTATGATTGAAGACTATGCTTAAATCCCACCAGGCTCTCAGGAAGAAAACTCAGAGGACAACAACAGCAACAACAAAATAGGGAAAGTTGTAGGTCAGGGGAAAGAAGCCTGGAAGTGATTGAAGACACCAAAAACATCACCTGTATTTTATTCTGTCAAGAGTATATTAGTGCAAGAGAAAAACTAAAGTTAGTTGCTGTTCAGCATTGCTTCCTTCTGAAAAATGTCAAATGAATGGAGTGAAGTAGGAACTTCATCAAAAATTCTTTCTGGTTGATCTATAGAGGAAACAATGTGATACAACACACGCTAATGACTTTACTGAATCTGAATCTTGGTCTTTCAGAACTTTTTTTAACTTAAAGTTTATAGATTATGTTGATTAATCAAGTTCTTGTGCTGGAATCTGAACATGATAATACCTTTAAATTGCACAGATTTGTGATTGCTTAATAATTGATTACATGTGCACAAGTGGACCAGGTACTGGGTTGACACACTCCTGCAGCAGTTGTCTGGATATAAGAGGCATTGTATTACTGTGGCTTTCCTGATAGGCCAGAGCCTGCTTTGCCATTATAAAAGTACCAGATGTGAATGTGTATGAACTCAGTGACTTGGATTGAAAGGTCGATGGTAAGGAAGGCCTCTTATATAGGAATATACAGGATCCACACTTATTGAAGTTCTCATATAGACAGGGCCCAAGAAAGTCTATTAGGCAGTTCTTTGGGCCCCATAGACTGAGCAGATTTTAGGATTAGAATACACATAATTAATGGTTCCCTAATAAATATGATATGGGAGATGCAAATGAAACGTTCTTAGATGACACGGTCGACCATAGCAACAGCAAGTGTAGTGGCAGTGTCCAGCCTGATTCCAATGTTCTTAACGGGATTCAGAAACTATTGATTTGTAGCTAGGTGTTTTGAGCCAAGCAGAAATAGCATTTTTAGAAGCATGCCAAAATGCTGAAAAATACATACTACATACTATTTTGGCAAGAAACTAGCCCAATTTGGCAAGACTCAGAAAGGTGATGAAAAATAGGTACATGGAACAAACCTATACATCAAATTAGGAGGCAATTTTCCTTTTTCCTGAGTAATAGGTTGAGGCCTGACCCTTTCCTCAGGATAGACTGTCTCATATGGTGACATCTACACAGTCAAATATGTTTTGAAACTGATAACTGAGAATCACGGAGGTCCAGGTGAGAGGAGCTCACAGGAGCAGTCTGACTAGATCTAGTTATAAAGGGCGCTGAGGAGACTAATTGATTAAGAAGGACCTCTTGATGATGCAGTTAGTAGAGACAAAGCAAAATACAATCTGCAACATGTAATCCCACTGAGAAGTAGATGTATACTGGTACCTAGTGATATTTAAAATGTATTTGTTACATCTTCTTTGTAGCTGGATATAGCTGGAACCACAATTTTCATAGGCCCCAAATTTCATGAACAATGGTAACTTTTAGTAACCATTTGTCTTCTTGAAAATAATATAAAAGAGATACCATTGATATATGGTTAGCACTCAATTGATATACAAAACATTGCTTTAATAATACATCCTCTGGAGCTTGGTAAAACCAACAGCTTGTTGAGTAATTGCAATGAAATGAAGAGAAAAAGATATATTCCAATGAGAAACTGCAGCATGGAAAGTTACTTGTAAAAATGGATTTGTAATTCCTATCTGATATAGCTCTCATGGAAGTTGACTTAGCAAAAAAAAAAAAAATAAATTTAGCTTCAGAATAATTAGATATAATCTTTAAATATTTTTTATCTTTTTTTTGAGACTCGCTGGGTAGAGTGCCATGGCATCACAGCTCATAGCAACCTCCAACTCCTGGGCTCAAGCGAGTCTCCTGCCTCTGCCTCCCAAGTAGCTGGAACCACAGGCGCCTGCCACAACACCTGGCCATTTTTGGGTTGCAGCCATCATTGTTGTTCAGCGGGCCCGGGCTGGGGATTCAAACCCACCACCTTAGGTGTACGTGGCTGGCGCCTTAGCCGATTGAGCCACAGGCGCCGAGCCAAATATTTTCATCTTAATCATTTGAAAAGTATAATTGCCATAGTAAATGGAGAGATTAAAAAGTAAAAATAAAATTGGTTGAAGAGTGTCAAAAATATGTAAAAGGATGTGGTCAAGGTCAAGTTATTTAGTCAATTATACTAATACTACTTGAATTTCACATATCGTAGTGAGTATGGACTTGAAAATCTTCTTTTTGTTTTTAATATCCAAATATACATCTTAGAAAGGAGACATCAAAAGGTATTAAAATTATATACGGCATGAATATATTGATTCAGAATCCAAAGATAAACTGATGTTAAAGCATTAACAGTGCGTCGGAATTTATATTTCACATCCAGAAGCAGCAGAGACTATGAGCCTGAATTCACCTCCTTCTAACTTTGTCCCCTGGAATCTGCTGGCAATCTGATCAATGGTATACTGTACAAACTGTAGCTGGTTATCAGAAATGTTTATATTTAAACTCTGTGGATGAGTTGTAGCTGCCCTGGAAAGGATGTGACTTGACCCACATTCCTAGAAATTTTTTAGGACAAGCCATATAAAAGTTAGGTGAGGAATGAAAGGGTCTGCTCCCCGAGTGGCAATGTTGTCAGTCTCTCAGTTTGCAATAAAACATACATGCACAGTGGCAATACGAAGGAGCCAGGGATATTATAAAACTTATTGATGAAACTACTATTTTGTAATGTGTTATAGTCCCTGCTTGATGTCCATTAAATCTAAATAAACTAGTGCTGGAAACGTATTGTCTCAAAGGTCTTTCATATAAATCTGAATTTAAGAACAACTGACAGTGAGTTAGTGACTGGATTGTACACAATATATCATATTTTTAAAGAATTAAACAAATCTATGTTATCGTAGAAAGAATGATAATTAAAGATGTTCTTAAAAGTTTAATGAACAAGAGCTTCTATGTATAAAATAAAGGAGACTAATAGATGTAGTATGACGTAGTAGAAAATGCAAGGGCTTTTAAATTAGACATTGGTGTTTGAAAACAAGCTTCAATATGTACTAATGATTTGACCTTGGGTAATGTAGGTAACTGCTTTGAACCCATTACACAACAGTCAAGTGAGTTTAATGTGTATCCTGTAGAAGGTCTATGTGTTAATTACAAAAAAATGATACATAGAATTCCACCAACTGAGTGCTCATGAAATACAAGAGTATCCTGCCTTCTCTTTCTTTTAAATTTTGTCTGGTTGATAAAATTTTACGGAGTGTGATTCAGTTCATGTTCCTGAAGAGACAGCTAAAAAATACGAATTATGCAATAATGACTGTGAAAATACGCTTTGGGATTTTATTTGTTTCATTAAAAATCCCTCCAACTTGGCAGTTTAAAGAGTAGGTATTTATCATCTCATGGTTTCTTTTTTTTTTTTTTTTTTTTTTTATATTGAGCCTCAAGCTATACCCCACGGTAGAGTGCCATGGCATCACAGCTCATAGCAACCTCCAACTCCTGGGCTCAAGCGAGTCTCCTGCTTCCGCCTTCCAAGTAGCTGGGACCACAGGCACTCGCCACAACACCTGGCCATTTTTTGGTTGCAGCTATTATTGTTGTTTGGTGGCCCAGGCTGGGGATTCAAACCCGCCACCTTAGGTGTATGTGGCTGGTGCCCTAGCCGATTGAGCTACAGGGGCCGAGCCCATCTCATGGTTTCCATGGGTCATGAATCTGAGCACAGTGTAGCCTGCAGCATCTAATTCAGCATCTCTTACCAACCTGTATTCAAGATGTTGACCAGGTCATCTGGTCCTCTCAGTCAGTAGAGGAGTGCCAGTTGAACTCATGTGGATTTTGGCAGGCCTTAGGTCCTCCTGGAAGTTAGACAGACACATTAGTTCTTTATCATGTAGGCCTCTTTTTAGGGTTTCTGGCTTTTTTTTTTTGGCCAGGGCTGAGTTTGAATCCATCACCTCCGGCATATGGGATTGGTGCCCTACCCTTTGAGCCACAGATGCTGGCCCAGGCTTCTGGCTTTTTTCACTGTGGGAAGTCAAGCAAGTCATAAGTTAAAGGTCTTTGCAACCTAATCATAGAAGTGGTATTTCATCACTGCTGTCATATAATATCTGTTACAGGTGTATCAGCAGGTACAACTTTCACTTTAGTGTAGGAAATTACATGTGTGTATATATGTGTGAATACCCAGGGATAGGGCTAGTAGGGGCCATCTTAGAAACTGCCTTCACACAATCTCTGTCTTCCAATAGTTTATGTTGTTACCAAGTGTGAGATGCACTCAACTCCTCCACAGTCACCAGAGTGACACGCCATTATAGTATCAGTTCATAGTCCAGAATCTCACCATCTAAATGAGGTCCAATTCTGCACAATAACCCTCAGGTCATACTCTTTAACTATTGGAACAATTAAGTAGAGATTTTCTCCTACCATCCGCAGTAATATTTATTATTCTACTTGGAAAAGATTCTAATTTACAGAGGTTATGTCATAATTTCACAGTTCCAGCTTCAAGTTACTATCATTCAAGCAAAAGTCTGTCCATAGTTCCTCTTTGTCCATTGATTTGTGAAATCAAAGAAACAAATCGTCTTATGCTCCACTCATCCCATGTAAAATAGTGAGACAAAAACGCTACAAGTTCTATAAACATTCCTGTTCAAAAAGGGTAAAAGGGGGAGGCAGAAAGGGATCTATACTCTACAATTCTCAATTCAGCCAGAGAAATGCTGATGTTCTTTCACCAGGTATGGAGGCTGGGGAATCAAATTCCATGTCTGCCAATTCTGCCTCCTGGAATGTTGGTTCTGCCCTGGGAATCATCCTTTAATTCTTATGAGAAATAGCATGTTTGTAGTTCATTTGTTTTCTCCCCCTGCCTCCTACCAATAGAATTTTGGAGGTACAATAACCTTTCATTTTGTACTTACTCTATTTTTTTTTTCAGTCCAGGCTAGCGGTGTTTCAGCTGATAGAGTTTTCTTCTTTCAAAAATTTGTGACCCTGTAGTGAATCTCACTGGGTTAGACAAAGTGACTCCCGCAGATGCCTTTGCGATAGCCCTTCTGTACCCTGAGCTTTAAAGTATTTGTCCTTCATCTCTCCTAGGGGCTCTGCTGTTGATTGGGAGGAACTGTGGGGCACACTCTGAATCTTTTTAAAGGGCCCTTTGTAGAACTGTAGAGTATTCTGAGGGACCGCCTTTGTACTTATGAGAACTTAAAAAAAGGTTTTTCAGACATATTGTTGAATCCTTTTCTAGCCCTTATTTTCCTGGCACTATCCTGGATTTTGACTTTATAACAAAAACATTCATCCTTAGCAGTTTTTTTTTTTCCCATCAGAAAAGGGTAAGACATTTTCTTTTAATCAGTATAATAGGATTCTTTTTGATTTAGCAATTTTTCCATCATCTTCTCTCTTCTCTATCACCTTTTATACTATTAGCAGGAAGGAAAAAAAAACAGGTAGTAAACTCAGCAATTTACTTGGGCACATCTGCTATCCACATAACTACAGATGACACTGTTGTTAACTTTACTGCCCCCCTCCATAACAGGAATTTCTCCAGTTTTCAATAATGTTACTTGTCGGGGCTGGGGACTGGCCCTGGCTTATCTATTGTCCAGAGGCAGACCACTCTTCTATCTTGCTCAGGAATAATTACCCTTCGGTGTCTAAGGGCTCCTTGCCTTAGCAGAAGGGAGAGAGAGAGAAACAGTCTTGAAGGGATAGAAACAGACTTAATAAGAGAGTAAATCTTAGCAGTCTTCTTAGACAGGACTTGGGCAGGGGCCGTCCAAGCAGGAGAAGAGAAAGAGTCAGCGTGAGCAAGCCCATGAAACAACAGCATGCGCTCTCCCGACTGCCTTCTCCTGCAGCTACATGCACCAGAGGTGTAGAGAGTGCCAATCACTGACATTCTCCACTCACCAGCTCTCATGTTAGGTAGGAGAACCAAATCCCAGGTATTTCATCTTCTTTGGCACTATTGTAAAGGGAATAGAGTCCTTGACTGTATTTTCACCTGGACTATTGTTGGTATATATAAAGGCTACAGATTTGTGAGTATTGATTTTGTATCCAGGATGCTGCTGTATTCCTTGATCACTTTTAGGAATTTTGTAGTTGAGTCCATGGGGTTTTCCAGATATACAATCATATCATCTGTGAAGAGTGACAGGTTTGATCTCCTCTGATCCTATTTGGATGCCATTGATTGCCTTCTTTTGCCTGATTGTGATGGCTATGACATTCATTACAATGTTAAAAAGCAGCGTAGACAATGGGAAACCTTGCTTGGTTCCTTATCTGAGTGGAAATGATTTCAATTTAACTCTATTCAGTATGATATTGCCTGTGGATTTGCTATAGATGGCCTCTATCAGTTTAAGATATGTTCAGACCCAGTAAGTAAAGCAAGTAGACAGCCCTCAGAATGGGAGAGGATTTTTGCAGTTTATATTTCCAACAAAAGTCTAATAACCAGAATCCACAGAGAACTCAAACTTATTAATAAGAAAAGAATAAGTGATCCCATTTCACTGTGGGCAAGAGACATGAACAGAAGCTTCTCTGAAGAAGACAGGTGTATGGTCTACAGACACATGAACAAATGCTCATCATCTTTAATCATCAGAGAAATGCAAACAAAAACAACTCTGAGATATCATCAAACTCCAGTAAGAATAGCCCACATCACAAAATCTCAAAACTACAGATGTTGGCATGAAGGTGGGAATGCAAGCTAGTACGTTCCTTTTGGAAAGAAATTTGGAGAAAACTCGGGGATCTAAATGTAGACTTGCCATTTGATCCTGCAATTCCTCCACTAGGTGTATATCCAAAAGACCAAAAGTCACTTAGCAACAAAGATATTGGCATCAGATTTTTCACTGCAGCTCAATTCATAATTGCCAAGTCATAGAAAAAGCCCAAGTGCCCATCAACTCATGAATGGACTAATAAATTATGTATATGTATATCATGGAATACTATGCAGCCTTAAAAAATGGAACCTTTACTTCTTTTATGTTTACATGGATGGAGCTGGAAAATATTATTCTTAGTAAAGTATCTCAGGAATGGGAAAAAAATCCAATGTGCTCAATACTACTATGAAACCAATTTATAATCACTCAGTTTCATATGAAAGATGAATCACAACTACTGCCCAGGATGAAGGAGGGAAGGGCAGGGGGACTGGAAGGGAGGGGCGTGATTCAATAGAGGGAGGGTTAATGGTCGGACCTCCCCTATGGAGCATATTGCAAGGGTACAAGTCAAATCTATCAAGTGTAGAACACAAATGTCTTAACACTGTGATTAAGTAAATGAGGTGAAAGCTATGTTAGTTAGTAGGATGTAAGCACTCCAATTTGTACAAATTATCAACACATGGAATCACACAAAGGCATAACTATATTTATGATCTATGTATATATGACTTAATTTTAAAAAAGGAAATTAAAAATATAATAATAATAATAAAAGGAGGGCAGAATCCCTTCCCCATGCCCTAATTACCAGGGTGTCATGTTACCGAGGTGTTACAGTGTTTCTTATGACTCTCTCTTCTTTCCATGAAGCTATATGGTCTGCTACAGTTACTCATCTCCTTTTGAGACTTCATCAACAATCCTCTCAAGGTGAAGATTCCCACTAACAGGGTCATGAAAGTAACTCTGGTCTGGTTTTTGCTAAGACTCCTCAAAATCCTTCCAGCCTTTACTCAGTGGCTGATTGGGATCCCTCACCTTTAGATATTTATGATTCTAGCATCACACTTTCAGCTAAAAACAACAAACATTTATAGTGTTATTGTGTCCATGGGTCAAGAATCTGGGGTATGGCTTCCCTGGGCACCTTTGATTCAGAGTATTTCACAAGCTGGGATCAAGGCTCCAGTGAATATAGAATTCCTTCAGACTCCTTCACAGGGTTTTGTAAGCTTCAGATTTCTCTTGCACATGTTAGTCATAGACAGCAATTCCTGAGCACATGGCTTCTCCATAGGACAACCCACAATGTGGCAACTTACTTTTCCCAGAGCAAATGCATGAGAGAGCCATGGAGGAGAAGCAAGGTAACACTTAGGGTCTTTTTGTAATATAGTTGTGGAAGTGGCATCTCATAAACTTTACCATATTCTACGTGTTAGAAGTGAGGCACTCAGCCTTGTCCATAATCAAGGAAAGGCAATTGCATAAGGGCATGAATTTCAGAGGGTGGAACCACTGGACGCCATTTTACCACATATGCAATGTGTTTTAATTCTTGAAACATTCAAGAATTAAATTAGCTTTTTCTGAAAGTGAGTTCCTATGACATTGAAGTTTTTTGAAATACTTTGTTTCTATAATTTTATAAGCTAATACCAGAGTTAGAAAGACTGTAGAATTATTTTGAATGCATTGTTACAAATCGAATGGATTTTGATTTTTTTTTAATTTTTGAATTAATGGGAGGATACATATGATAGGCTACATTGTTTGCTTTACAAGGTAAAGCCCAAATTGTAGTTGAGTCCTTCACCCAAGAGATGAGCCCTATATCCCCCACAGTGGGAGGAAGCCTGCCAAAACGCCTTCTTCTCTTTATCTCCATATCCTTCTTGAATTAAACTGAGTTTTTCTCTTGTATGGACCTGTAGTGATTCCTCTGCTAGTTTCACATTAGTAATGAGTACATGAGATACTTGCTTTTCTATTCTTGAGACACTTTACTGAGAAGAATATTCTTCAATTTAACATCTTTTCTATTTCCCTGGATTTTGATATTTTTAGTTTGTTTCTCCCACAACACAAAAGACGCAATAACGAAAATTTTAAAATTCTGACAATTTTTGTAACTTTAGGGTATTTTAGACTCTCAGTATTTCTATTTAAAGATGTTTTTAAGTATTATCATAAGTTAACAAATTTGCCCATTTTCTGATAGATTTTTAATACTTTTTTTCCAAAAATAAAATATGGGAAAATATACAAAGCTATTTTTTCTTAACTTATTTCATAATTATACTATTAGCATAATTTTGTAATCATGAGGTATTATATATTCATTCTTAGCTATTTTTAAGGACTAAATATCTCAGAGCAATATACAAAGTCTGAATTAAAGTGTAGAATTTCAAGTCTACTTTTTAAATTACTAAGTCACACCAACTCATATTGATTCAAATTAAATATCTTTTATGATATTTGCCACCATGTATGCTATTATTGTATTCTTATTGCTTAACGTAAGATAATTTTCAAAGGAATAAGGTAAGGATTCCAAACTCTAGGGGCCAATTTTGTTATTTTTTAAATGCAAGATTTCTCTGAACAGAAATTTTCATTTACTTCTACTCTAACACACAATATCAAGAGCAATACAAACATATAAGAACACCTTTTGTTTGGAAAACATTAAAATATTTATGTAGTTATCAATGTTTGTGATTATTCTGGTACTTTATCAAGAGATTTTTTTTTTTGTAAATCACTTTTTAATACTCTAAATTAATTTTTCAAAATCTATCAAACCTAGTGGTTAAGTTACAGTTATTTGAATAACTGATTCAGGGCCATATTCTGAATGCTTTCATTATGTGAAAGTAGATTATATGCTTTATTTTACCTCTATTATTATAACCAGGATATGAGCAGGTAAGAGTCACACTTATATTGTCCATAATATCACCTTCTCAATATTAATACGTCCTCAGTTTAGCAAAACATTCTGCTATTCTAGGCCTTTTCAGTACAAAGTATGCATTTGTGTGATTGGTTGCAGGGTTAAGAGGTTGCATAGATTACTAGATCGAACTACCCTTTACATCCAAATTAATGTCACAACTGTAACAAATTGGGATGCTCAGCTATTGTCAAACAATGTGGAGCCAAGGTTGGCAAATTAGTTAGTATTAGCATATAGACCTTTTGGCAGGAAAGGAAAGCTTTTTACTTAGAGCTGGGCATTTTACGGGATTTGTCAACTCAAATCTGCCACTGGTCTCATTATCTCATTTGTCTTATTTAGGCTGAATTGGCAGTTATGTCTTCATGGCAAATGTTTGTTTTTACAAATGAGCAATGAAGCAGAATCTGAGAGACACAACAGTAAAACAGCTTTACTGCAAGTTTTTAAGGTATTTCTAGAGCTGGATCATTCATCTAAAGCCATAGAAAATTTCTTCTCCTCCTTGATTTCTTTTTATATTATGAATTTATGCCTATTAAGGTACCTAACACAGAAATTTGAGTTTCTCATGGCAATTGGAAAGAATGTATTGAGTTTTGAGAATGTGAAAGAGTTGTCGAATGACCCAGGACAAATTAAAGAGTTTTATGTGTTAAAATTTCATTAAATGCTCCTGATTGACACAATCATATGAAGATATCTATATGTATAAGCAAAACTACACATAAACACACACAGAGATATACACAGAAGTACACACACATGATCTATAACATGATTTATTCTGATCAATAATATGTAAGATAGGAAATTTAGGAAATAAGTAATAGAGAGACTATTTCCTTTCCATGGGATACTTAATCACCACCTTGCATGAGTGAACACACATACAGCTTCAGAATGTTATGATGTGTGTGTATGGATAAAGTAATTTGTTAATTATATATGTATATATGAAAACTGTTTAATACTTTTGTTAAAACTATATAAGCCAGGTAATACTGTATATTACAGAAATAATCCTATGCTGAATTAGTAGCGAAAAATTAAATACAGGCTCAGTGCCCATAACACAGTGGATATGGCACCAGCCACATGCATGGCACCTGACAGGTTGGAACCCAGCCAGGGCCAGCTAAACAACAATGACAACTGCAAGAAAAAATAGCTGACTGCTGTGGCTGGCACAACCTGCCACACTTGTGGTCCCAGGAGGGAGCCTCCTACTTGGGAGGCTGAAGCAAGAGAATTACTTAAGCCCAAGAATTTGAGGTTGCTGTGAGCTGTGATGCCACAGCACCCTACTGAGGATGACATAGTGAGACTGTCTCAAAAAAAAATTAAATAAAAAGATTATTGGTTAATTATGCAGAAAAACAAATGTAGAAAAAGAAAATAACCCATGATACATAATACAATTTGTTCTTAGGATTATCCTACTCTGAAATCTCATGTTAAGTTATATTCTTGAAGTAAAAGCATGAAATCTACCAGATAGGTGCGGCTATTCTTTTTACATCTTCATAGATTTCAAAGATTATGGATCCTGAAAGGAGTACCTTTGGAGTTACAGATAAACTGATTATGGACAAACAAAAAAAATTCCTTATTAAAACAATACAATGATCAAACTTTTACAAACATAAAAGATAAAGGAAAATATATTTTCCTTTGTCGCGACTGTCCGGCTCCTATGGCCTTGGTCTCGGTTAGCACAGGAAGGAACCAGGCGAGAGGCGGATTAGAAGTACAAGCTTGTGGAAGGTGGGCTAACTCTTACTTTCCAGGTAGCCCCGAGCAACCTCCGCATCAGCCTTTTATTGAGCCAGAACAACACAGGTGAGGGGAGTTATTAACAATGACTACGTGCTGAGGGCAGGGGGTCCTTCTCCACAAGGAGCACCTGTGGACAAGTCGCGTGAGAGTCCACCCCTCAGCTGTAAATAATCTTGCTTAGAGGTCATTTGTCTCTTGGCATCTTCTATATCCCTTATAAGTAAAGTAAATAGCCACAAATTAAGTAGTCTGTCTTGGTTTTTATTTAAAACATGATAATTGTAATGATACAAAGAAATTTGCAACACGCACTGTAGATTTGATACACAGCATGGATCTTGTGCTTTGTTCACACATTAGGACATATTGATTCTTCTTCAAGTTGTGATTGTATAAACACTAAAATTTCATCTACTTCAATGTCAATGAATAGAACATCACTTATGGATTACAGTACAGATTCCATGATGGAAACCCTAGCAAATTAAATATCTTTTTGAATTGGCAAAGTTGAAAATATAATATATTAAATCAATTTTTATCTAAGTTATCCAGAAGCTATAGTTCCAAATACATAAGAAATAGACCATTTGTAAATATTACTATACTTTTGTTTGGTGATTATTTTTGTTAATTAATTTCAAAATATTTCTAATTAAAGACATTATTTGTAAGGGCGGCACCTGTAGTTCAAAGGGTAGGGCACTGGCCCCATATGCTGGAGGTGGCGGGTTCAAACTCAGCACTGGCCAAAATATATGTATATATATATAAATATATATTATTTATAGTTTATGTAAGACACAATGAGTTTTTTTCTCGCTTTGTACACATCAGTTTATTTTATCTTTCTAGCTGAAAAAAACAGATGGAATGCTTATTCTCCATAGTCAGGCCCAGTGAGACCAGATCAAAGCACATTGGGAAACCTTCACGTATTTGTTTCTTAGAATATCTACAGGGATTAGCATTTAGATTTGAGGAAGGAATATATGGCTTATTTTCTTCAGCAACACCATACAAAACATCTGCTACAAAGTGCTATGGCCCTGACTGTGGAATCTAAAAGCCGCCTTGGGCACTCTTCCACCTCAAAGACCAGAGGGAAATTGTTCTAAAGACTCATAGTATGTTACTTCAAACAGAATAATTATCAAAAGCTTATCCAATAAGTTTTAGTATTTTTGTTTGTTTTGCAGCCTCTCAATAAGCAGTGATTGCTGCCATATATTTTTGGATATATAAATAAATTTCTAAAAATCATTTTTACAGTTTTATGTACATGAATTAGTTTGGAAGTAGAATAAAATTACCCTTTCCAAAGTGGAATCCACTTTTTAAAGAACTAAGTTTTTGCACAAATTGTGACACTTGTATTTAATTCAAAGTGCTGACTACCGATGATGAAGCAATGTCTAAAATGTATCAAAAATTGCTAGGCAAAATAGAAATCATGTTCTTTAAAAGTGTACATGTAGGCTCGGCGCCTGTGGCTCAATCGGCTAAGGCACCAGCCACGTACACCTAAGGTGGCGGGTTTGAATCCCCAGCCCGGGCCGCCAAACAACAATGATGGCTGCAACCAAAAAATAGCCGGGCATTGTGGCGGGCGCCTGTGGTCCCAGCTACTTGGGAGGCGGAGGCAGGAGACTCGCTTGAGCCCAGGAGTTGGAGGTTGCTATGAGCTGTGATGCCAT
>CAUYQV010089057.1:0-35380 GCA_963574575.1 Galagoides demidoff
GTGGCTTCACAGCTCACAGCAACCTCCAACTCCTGGGCTCAAGCGAGTCTCCTGCCTCAGCCTCCCAAGTAGCTGGGACCACAGGCGCCCGCCACAACGCCCGGCCATTTTTTGGTTGCAATCATTATTGTTGTTTGGCGGGCCCGGGCTGGGGATTCGAACCCGCCACCTTAGGTGTATGTGGCTGGCACCTTAGCCGATTGAGCCACAGGCGCCGAGCCGGGAAAAAGTATTTCTAAGGATTCCTACGCTTTAAAAACGCAGTTCCTTTGTGAATCAATATGCTAAATGCAAATCGTTTTTATTTTATTCATTAGTCACTACTTATATTTTCTTATTCCTTGTTGCCTTTTATTCATTTTGCGGCATTTAAACATACACTTTCTTGTACTTTCCATTCACAGTTTCACCAGGAACTGGCCTTTTCCTCTCACTGGACTGTAATCATATGAAGGGCAAGGTCAACACCATTGGTTCTAACCTTCCACGTGCCTCAGAATCACTTGGGGAGCTGTAAAATCTACCAAGCCCAGCCCAAACCCCAGAGAGGACTTATTTAAATCAATGTTTAATAGTTTTAAAGGCTTTCCAGACCTTTGATCGACTCCTCACACAAGATTGCACGTGGGAATTACCTGGTGAGCTTTATGATAGAGTAATAATGCATGGGCCCTGTGCAGAGATTCTAATTTAATTGATACAAATGCCTCCTCCATTGATCTGAGTGTGGCCGCCATTGATCTAAGTGCTACCTTTATTGATCTGAGTGACTTCCTCATTGATTTGAGCATGGCCATCATTGATGTGCGTATCACCATTATTGATCTGAGTGGCACCTCATCGACCTGAGTGTTGCCTGAATCTCGAGATTTCTCTGAAGTGTTCCAGGTGACTGTAATGTGAAGCTTAGACTGAGAATGTCCTCACGCTCCTTTGGCACAATATACCTTAGGACTTAGCCCAGCATCTGCACAGAATTGGCTTTCATGTGTTTTCTTTAATATATAATAAAACAGTTTCATTTAACACTCAGCGCCTGTAGCTCAGCGGCTAGGGCGCCAGCCACATACACTGGAGCTGGCGGGTTAGAATCCAGCCTGGGCCAATTACAACTAAAAACTAGCTGAGTGTTGTGGCGGGCACCTGTAGTCCCAGCTACTTAGGAGGTTGAGGCAAGAGAATTGCTTAAGCCCAAGAGTTTGAGGTTGCGGTGAGCTATGACACCACAGCCCTCTACCGAGAGTGACATGGTAAGACTTTGACTCAAAAAAAAATTTTTTTCATTCAAAATATTGTAGCATCCAATTCTAGCACTCCCTGAATCAGAAGTAATAAAGTTTAATTGTATACTAAAATTCACCATACTTGGACACTGCCCCCCTCCCCCCAGAGCTGCAGACTGATTATCTCAGGCTTGGCAGCCAATTTCTTCATAATTAAGGTGACCTGAAGGGCATTCAGATCTTCATATTTAACACCAAGAATCCAAAGATCACATCAATATACATTCAACAAATCAGTACATTGAAAATGCTATGGTCTGAGACCATAGGACATAGGTGTATGGATAGGACACTACGAAAATGTTGAGATACACAAAACTTAAGAAACATAAAATCATTTCGAGCACTAAAGTTTCTTAAAATAATCACCATGACATTCTATGCATTTTGCATTTTTGTGAACCATTTTCCACTCATTTTCTTCACATGCTATAAATGCAATTTCATTGATGTGAACAGCTTCTTCAGGGCTGGAGAAGCTTCTTCTGCACATGTGACTTTTACTGTGGGGAAGAGGAAATAACCAGATGGGGCCAGGTAGGCCGGGAGGGTAGATAAACCATGAGTGTAACCATGAGTTTATCTGTGGACTCCAGAGATTCTGATTTAATTGCTATGAATGCCTCTTCCACTGGCTATGTGAGTGGACACATTGTCGTGGAGGAAGATGGTGCCCCACCGTCCTTTCCTTGGCTATGGTTCTTGAAGCTTCCTGAAACTCTTGGTAGACACGCTGCTGTGTATTGCATAGTCCTTTGTTCCTACAGAGGAACAGCAGCCACATGACAGGTTTTAGAGGAGAAAGTTGCCACCATTTTCCTTCCAACATTTTGGGGCTGCTGCACTTTCATTGGTGGATTTTCGGTGGGAAAACCCACACTGTTGACTGATGCTATTCTCTGGATCCAACTGGTAAACCCAAGTGTCACTCCGAGTAAAGATTTCAGAAATATGTCTAGAAGCTCCTCTGTGGGATCTGACCAGCGCTTCTTACACCATTCAACACAGAAGTACTTTTGCTCATCTGTTGAAGTGTGAGGTACCATTGGCTGAAACTTTCCTAACTGGAAGGTAATCACGCAAGAATTTGGACACTGCTGGGGATCTGGAGTGCTGCTTCAATGTCCTTGAATGCCACTTGACTGTTTGGGCCACCTGTTTTTTCCCACAGTGGCGATGTTCTCCTCAGTCTCTGTGGTTCCCGGATTCTCACTCCCCTCCTCATCTTTCAGTGAAGTGTGGCCTCTTCTAACTTCTTGAAACCACTGAAAAATTGTTGCTCAGGAAGGAATACAGTCTCCAGAATGCTACTGCAAGTCCTCAAGGCTCTGAGACTCCTTTAACCCACTTTTGAAATCATAGAAAATCATGTGGAAAGCCTTCTCTTCCAAGCTCCATAGCTGACATGGATTGAGTCCCATTGGGATGGAAATAAATGAAGCCTCCCAGTGACACTGACAAGCCCCACAAGCCTCTTTATGCAAGTGAATCAGAAATGACCCCACTGTGGACTGTATTTCTTGCAAGTACATAATGGAACATAGCACCGTCTGCCTTAAAACTTTCATAGTGACCTTCATATAGACAACTTGGTTAAATGAAGACTTATCAGGGGTCCTCAAACTACGACCTGTGGGCCGCATGTGGCCCGCCGAGGACATTTATCCGGACTGCCGGGTGTTTTTGCCACCACTGCCTGTCCTGCTTAGCAGTCGACTCATCCTGGAGCCTGTAGTCCAGCCCTCCAAAGGTCTGAGGGACAGTGAACTGGCCCCCTGTTTAAAAATTTGAGGACCTCTGCTTTTTTTCTTTTTTCTTTTGGCCGGGGCTGGGTTTGAACCTGCCACCTCCCTCATATGGGGCTGGCGCCCTACTCCTTTGAGCCACAAGCACCTCTCCTAGGTAAATATTTTCACTGAAAAAATTAATCTGAAAAAATGTTATAATAATTTATAAAATATCTAAAACCAAAGGGTTTCTCAGCAGGAAAACACGCCCCCCAGGAGTAGGCAGACACTGCACTTTGCTCCTGTCCTTTATGTCACTGAAGTGCCATCTCTACTCCCTCTCCAACAACCTGCCATGCACATTCTTCAGTCCCTGCTACAGGTGTCCTGAGACCAGGATGGGCAGAGGCTGGGAGAGGACATGGCAGAGGTGGGGTGCTCTTCACTCTCACTGACCCTCAGCTTTATTAAAGCAAGTCTCAGGGCTTCACCCACAAATGTGTCTCCTTCAGAACCCTGCGGAGGTCAACATAGTAAAAGTTGGCAGTAATACAGGGTGTCCCGACAGTCACAATACCCAGGGAAAATGGAAATTGTAGCTAAAAATACCTTTTTTTACAAAATATTCATTGCAATATTCAATATAAAGGGGTGGCCAACACAGAGATTATTCTGTAAATATTTTGTAAAATTTTGTAATGAATATTTTATAAATAAAAGTACATTTAGCTACAATTTCCTATTTTCCCTAGGTATGGGGACTTGGGGGCACCCTGTAATCTAAAGCCTTGGTGTTAATTATATACATGTGTACGTATATACACACACTTCTCCCACAGCTCTTTAAAGAATCCCCTCGGAAACATCAATGGTTTCCCTGCTTTTTGGTTAAAGGACATTGCTTCTGAGTTGAACTCGAATCAAAGGTGTCCTCCTGGTTTTGTTTCTCTCTGTGCCGTCCTTCCCACTGAGGCCAGAAAACTCCCCTGAGTCACCCTCTTTGGCCTTCAGGGGTATCCCTGGTATCCCATTTTCTAATGGAAAAACAGGGGAAGGAGTGCTGAGTCAGCTGATTACTTGTGCTTTCATGCAGATTCTGTTGTTTTACCAAGTCAATGCTCCCACAGGCTTTTGGATAGTTGAATTTTACTAATGCACCTGCCAGTATATTTCGCACATGCCTAATGTGTACATGAGGGATATTAGTAATGATAAGCTTGATGTTGCCGCTCTCCTTCCAGAGACAGACTCGGTCCCTCTTGTACGTCTTTCTGTTGGCATTCCACCTTAGGGAGGAACCTCTTAACCTCCTTCCTACAGAAGCCTCTGATTCTTTTATCCTTTTTTACCCTTCTTTCTCCTATTACCCCTTTACTTTAGTAGCTTGGAGAGCAAGTAAAGAAATAGAAATACAACTACAGAAATAGAGTTTATTCTGCTCTTTTTGTTCTTTTGTAAACAGTTTTTTTCTTGCCTTCTACCCTATTACATTCTGGTTTCCTAAGCAGAGAAACCATTATTTCATCTTTTTTTTTTTTAAAGAGTCTCCCTTAGTTGCCCTGGGTAGAGTGCCATGTCATCATCATAGCTCACAGCAGCCTCAAACTCTTGGGGCTCAAGTAATTCTCTTGCCTTACCCTCCCAAGCAGCTGGGACTTCAAGCACATACCATAATGCCTGGCTATTTTTTAGAGACAGGGTCTCACTCTTGCTCAGGCTGGTCTCAAACTCCTGAGCTCAGGAGATCCACCCTCCTTGGCCTCCCAGAGTGCTAGGATTACAGGCGTGAGCCACCGTGCCTGGCCAGAAACCATGACTTTTGCTAGACGTGAGAGCTGCAAATGGCTGTCATCAGTGCCAACGAGCCTTCGACCTCCTATAAATTCAGTTTCCAGTGCAGTGATGGATTCTCTTTCTCAGGTTCTCATCTTCAAGATAAGGATTGACACTTGGCCTTTTTCCTTCTTCTTTTTTTTTTTCCCCCACATTGGCGCACTGGGGGACTTGGTTTGTTATTAACTACTATCCCATGGCTGGAGGAACTTTGGGGAGACACGGACAATTGTCTTCAACTGTCAAAGATTTAAGAGCAATCTTCCTCCTAGTCACAAAAACATTAGAAGGCCCCTCTCCTGTCGAGGTAAGGAAAGCAATTATATCAAGGGACAAGGGAATATAAGAAAATGAGAAACAAAGTGTTTGGGGAAAAGCCTTGGCCGGGCAGTTTACCCCCAGAGCGTCCGGTCCCCCCACCACACCGTCTCCCCACCGCTGAGACACTGTACTCCATTTTCCTTGTCCACACATCAAAATGTAAATGGCCTGGATTCCTAGACGTGGAGCCAACCATCGCCTTCTACACACACACACCCTTAAAAATCTACTTTCAAATTTGTGTGAGTTTTTACATTCCCTACACTTATTTAATTTTTTTCAGAAAATATCAATGACACTTAAGCCAAAAACCAGCTCAACAAAAGCTACCAAATAGTATTCAATACATGTGAGAGTTTGCCTGAAGGATGTACACAGAGTATGGAAACAATATCTAATGGGAAAACAGAAGTCAAGGCATCGTAGCTCATTTCCTGTCCTGTAATTTGTTAGAATTGTCTGTCTGCCCTGGTAATTTATTACAAGGCAGGACAGACTGCCAAGGCCTGGATGGGTGGGTCTTGGGCCCCCTGGGGAGCGCGGGACTGACACACAGCAGGAGCGGCTGGAGGTTCTGTCTGTGCTACTGGTCTCTGCTTCTGCCATTTATTCTTCTACTTCTCAGATCTGATTTCTTAGTTTCCCTATTTACACAGGAGAAAATGGCCACATCTGAAAAGCATACTGGGAATCTGATGGAACCAATTACCAAGTCCCAGAAGCAGGGCTCATTAGAATAACCTGGTATAGAATTCCAATCCTGGTCCACTCCGTCACGGCTAAAAAGCTGTATTACACAAATAATTTTCCCATTCATGCCATGCAGATAGTTAGATAGGATGAAAATATCAGGAAAGGGGAAAATTTACTAAGTTTGGGAGACAACCCACTACAAATTTAATGCAAATTTAATTTTGTCCAACTACATTTTTCCATTTGAATACACAAACAAGCTCTCATTTAATCAAGAATCTTAACTCTCCCAGTTGGGATGGCTGTAAATCTCGACTTTCTAACTCCTTCAGGACAAATGGGACACATAAATTAGAAAACAAGGCCGCCAGACCAGAAAATGTAAATCTTCTAAGGGTTTTAATTCAAACATGAGCCACGGAGTGCATCCATATTATGTGGGGAAAGTTATGAAGCATCTTATTTTAATTAATAGAGCGTTGAAACTATTGCTGAAATTTAAAAGCATGAAATCCAAGCACACAGCACAGAATTTTCTTCAAGTCAAATTAGCATATGGCCACAGGACCCAATTCCAAAATGGTCATGATAAATCACGGCCATTTGGAATGCAGTGGATTTAAGTTTCATGTAAATAATACATTAGTACCTTCAAAGGATCTGGAACACATATCATTCAGGGAAAAAATATAGAATATTACACAATGTTGATATCGGAGACTCATATATATGACATCATAACCCTTTGGTGATAACTACAAAATCTCTTAAAGTGTTACTTTTTCATGTAAAGTGGCCTTTATAATCCATCAGGTCAAAAAAAGTTGTCCTTAAGGAAGTGGCAAGTTATCTTTGGTTGGGAAGATACGTGTCCATGGTAAAGCCCTTACCTAACTCAGCAGTCTGCCCGCCCTCCGCACCCCATCCATCCTGGAGGTACAACACATGTCTTTATCTAGATCTTAGGATTCAGAGATTAGCCCTGGGGTAGGCCGGGGGAAATGCAGTCATCCTTATAACTAGTCCCATCCTTCTGTGTCTTGGAGGACTCATTCACTTCCGAATGACCCTAATCTGGGACCACGTGAAACTTAGAGCCATTGAAGGAATGAAGGGCTTTGAACCGTGGAAAGAACAGTTGCTTCTCTTCACAGAGCCACCCTTCCAAACTTTGTGGCACTGCCCACACTAGCTTCCTTCCCCTGAATTCTCCCCTTCACGGAGAGAATACTCCCCTCCTTCCCCACCTGCCATGCTCTCCCGAGTGCCAGCCAGACCTGCCCTTAGTTCCCAGCTCTTCCCTCAAGGCATTCTCTCTTAGCCTCGCCCGTCTAGATGCTGACTGCTCTGATCTGTCACCTAAGTTCCAGATCTCTACCTATAGATGAAAATCTCCTCTTGACTCTCATAAAATACCTCAAATTCAACATATCGAAAATCCAAGCGATCCTCTCCTGATCCCCCAAATAAGTCTGTTCCTCCTCCTGTGCCCCCTTCATTGGTGAATAGTCCCGTGGTATTTATTCAGGGCCCAGGCCAACACGAGGGTTGGCCTTGATCCTCTATCTCCTTCACTATTTCATGTCCAGTTAGTCACCAGACCCTGCTGAGTCTAGCTCTGAATTATCCAAGTCCCCATAATTCTCCCCATTCCTATCGCACGTCCTGAGATCCAACCAAGCTGCACAGCAACATCCTAACACACTTCCTGCCTCAACTCCTGCCAACCCACAGTTCCTTTTCCCCACTGCTACTACAGTAAATCTCCAAAGGTGGAAATCTGATCACGTCACTCACCCAGATGAACCTTAAATGACCCTCCACTCCTCTCACCATAAGCACAAACTTCCGTGGCAGTGGTTCTCAAACAGGGGCAACTTCACTCTCCCAAGGGTCATTTGGCAACGTCTGGAGACATTTTTAATGGTAAAACTTGGAAGGGTAGGAGTTGCTGCTGGTATTTAGGACAGCGGTTGGGGATGGCACTAAACATCCGTAATGCACAGGACAGCCCCGGCCCTCAGCTCACCAAAGAATTATCCAGCCCAAAGTGCCAGTAGTCCTGAGTTTAAAGAACCCAGAAGAGGTAGAGGGCCCCAACTTATCTTTCTACCTTTTTGTCAATTCCTATCTTTTACTCCCTCATCTTAACCCAGTGGTTCTCAACCTTCCTAATGCCATGGCCCTTTAACACAGTTCCTGTGGTTCGTGACAATTGAGAACTGCTGCCTTAACCAAGCTCAGTGAACCAGCCAAATTAAACTTGTAGGGTCATTCTGCCTGGGTTACTCTCCATACTGTTTGGCTGCTTTCCTTGCCCAACTAATTCACCATCTCCCCTAAGATTTCAGCTCAAACATCAGTTACCCAGGGAAACCTTCCTTACCCTCCATGGAGTAGATGTCCCCTCAGCCCAGTTAGCTCCTTGCCTTTCTCTTGCCACCGTCCTATTTTACAATTGCCTGTTGACTTACTGGTGAGTCCCTAGACTGAAAATAGGAGTCCATGGCTACCTTGTCCCCTGTTTGGTTCCCCGCAAGCACAAAGCCTTTGGGCATGTGCATATTTGTTAAATGAATGGATGATTTAAAAGCAATATCACTGGTAATCTTCAAACTACCTACACTTTTCATTTGGCTTCTCTTCATCAACAATCCTGAAAACTAATTTGATAAAAAGTAAGCTTGGACAGGCTCAGAAAAATAACAGTGATGCCCTATGACATATGTCAGGGAGCTTAGAAACAGTGAAAATTATGCCTATGAATAAAACTATTAACAAATCAGGCAGGTCTTTGGAACCCAGCCACCTAGCTTTAATAGCAATTAGGTACAGCAAAATAGAGCCTGTTAGAAAAAGTGTAGATACTGTCCTATTGCTCAAAAACACAGGGAAAATTTCAGTTCTTGGGCAAAGTTAAACGAAAGCAGGTGAAATAGGAGGAATAAGTAAACATTCACCTATGAATATGAATAACTGGCATTTTTTTTAATAACTAGGAAAGAAAAGGACATTGTGTGAATTTCTATAATTCGGTGTCTTGTAGTGTGCTACCCAGAAAAATAGCCTTGGTATACTCAGGAACTTGATACATAAGATGTAAATGCATGGCCCCGTCTCAGACCTCCTTAATAAGAAACTCCAGACCGGAGCACAGCAATCTGTGTTTTAACAAGGCTACTGAGATGGTTTGGCGCTGACTGCCTTGTAAGAACAGCTGCCCTACTCCATCAGGTAACTGGAGCAAAAATCCATTTCCAAAACAATTACACCCACTATGTGTAAAACCCTGTTGGAATCTGTTTAGACATCAATTCACCCAATAATGCCATGCTTACATTCCTACTTTACAGATAAGGAACCATAGACAATATCATTTTTTGTCTCAACAAATTACAGAAACTCCTGGTTTTCCTAAAAAAGAAATTATCCTCGGATCTGAGCTTCTGAGCATTAGGAGTCCTTGCAAAAAAATTCCTCCTTCTTACCAACCTGAATTAACACCTTCCCTATTCCCCACCCCACATTCATCTCAGATTCCTTCAGTGTTGAACTTTACTGTCAAACCAAGAACACGCTTGTTTCTGGCTTCTGTCACTCTTATAGAACTCACCCCCACAGCATAATTCCTTGAGTCCAGCAGTTCTCAAAGGGCAGTCTGCAGATTGAGGAATAGGGGGTTAGGGGGAGGTCCCCTTACAACCCTGCTAGGGAAACATAAAGGCAGAATTATGTTTGTAATAATACTAAAGTATATTTTGAGAAGGGACACTAAGAAAGGGGTTTCAAGGTGGGTGCAAGGACACCAGGCCTGCTGAACCAGGAAGTCTAGCGGCCGATAAGAATGTGGGTATGAAGTAACCTAGGTAACCAATGCCCAATAGAAAAAGATAATCAATATCCAATAGAAAAGGACAATACTGCCTGGGGCACAGAGAAGCCAATAAAAGACTTGCAGCCAATTTCAAATACAAAGAACATTTAATATCCCTGCAGGCCTTTGGGTCTCGTCTCTCTTTCACCTTTTCTACTTCACAAGAAAGACCCACTTCCAACTCTCTCTGCTCTAAACTTTCTCTTTGTTCTTCCTAAATAAAATCTCTCTTGGTGGCCCTGATACTTTTGTAAATTACTTTCACCTTCTATCTACCACCTGTGCCACTCCAGTTTTATTCCCAGTGTCCATTCATTTTTACTTTCAATTATTACCATGCCTCGGTTGAATGTTCTAGCTCAGATGAGTAAACAACCCAGATCAATAGAGTTTGGGGAACTGGGACCCCCAACCCCCAACATTTGCCTTTTGTTTTTGCTATGTTGTCATTTGTGCCAAATGTACAAAGGCAGTGGTAGGTAACAGTGCTAGGGGTGCCCTAGTGGGAATCTCAAGGCAGGGGCTCCAGATGGTACTAGTGGCCACCATGCTCTTCACCACCACATACCCTCAGCAAAAACAAATACCAGTTTCAATTAAGAATGTTCCTGATAGAGGAGCTAGCATTATTAATTCTATAAACCTTGAGTACACAACCTTTCTAATATTCTGTGTGATGAAATGGGGAAAATGCATAAAGCCCTTCTATTACATATTTAAATACAATGGTTGTCACAAAGAAAAGTACTTGAGCAATTGTTTGAGTTGCAAACCCAACTAATTGCTTTTTCCATTGAACACAATTTTTACTTGAAAGCAAAACTCACAAAGTAAAGTTATTTAGACTTGGGCAGTCAGCAAATGTTTTGTTGAAAATGAATGTGAAGTAATCCTATTGCTTTTGAAGAAAAACAGCTAACAGTAATTGATGTTGAGGATAAAAGTCGAGTGCAAATTAGGAGTTTATAAAACTTGTATCTGCCACCGGGAGCCTGACAGCTTCCCAGTACTTAAAGACTTTACCTTTGAGATACTTGAGTGGTGGTATTAAGGAATGTGATTTTTGGATATTGTATAATGAAATGTGTCAACATTTGAAAGATCTGTATTAACTCAGTGAACCGATATTTTCAAATGACCAATGCAAGATGTTACAAAATCATGCATGGGTGAAAAATCCATTCAGAGGGCAGGCTAAACCGGTGGATTTTAAAGTAACAGAATACGAAAAGTTCATTGATTCAGTTTCAGATTTCACATTGCAACTAACCTTTAAAAAACTGCCAGTTGGAGTTCCTCTGTGGTAACAAAGCAGAATGTCCACAATTGTCTGAAAAGGCTATTGAAATACTCATCCCTTTCCCAACCATGGATCTGTGTGAGGCTGAATTTTCTTCATCTGCTTCAACCAATACAACATATTGCAACAGAATTAACACAGAAGCAGATAGGATGATCCATATCTATGCCTTCTATTGAGGCAGATTATTAGGTGTAAAATGTTTCAAATGCTAAGAATTTCAAAATTTCATCTTAATTTTTTATTTTGGAAAATGCAACTATTTATCATAAATATGTATTATTTGTGATAACACACAAGGGCTTATTATAAATAAATTAATAACCATGTTAAAAGATTCCCATTTTAATTTCTAATACTATAATTATCAATAGATATAACTCACATAACCAAAAGTTTTGGGAGATCCTCAATACTTTTTTTTTAAGAGTGTAAAGTGGTGGCAGAGCCTGTGGCTCAAAGGAGTAGGGCGCCAGCACCATATACCAGAGGTGGTGGGTTCAAACCCGGCCCTGGCAAAAAAAAAGAGAGTGTAAAGTGGGGCTGGGAGACGTGGTGGTTTGCACCACTAATCCAGCACTCTGGGAGGCTGAGGCAGGTGGATTACTTCAGCTCACATGTTCAAGACCAGCAGCCTGAGCAAGAGCAACACCCCATCTCTACTAAAAATAGAAAAACAAGCCAGGCTTCATGGCAGGCATCTATAGTCCCCACTACTTGGGAGACTGAGGCAAGAGGATCTCTTGAGCCCAAGAATTTGATGTTGCTGCAAGCTATGATGCCACAGCACCCCACCCAGAGTAACTGAGTGAGACTCTGTCTCAACAAAAAAGAGGTAAAGGTGCCCTAAGGCACAAGGTTAGAGAATGACTGATCTAGCCCACAAAAACCCTCTTTCTTACATGTAATTCCTTAAGCTTCTACTCTGTATTAATTCTCTTCCAACCATCTTCTTTGGTTTACACACTCAATCCCTCTGATTGCTTCTTGACTCTGTAGTCCCTCATGGTGCATGGTTCAGATCTTTATCCTTTATAAGCCCTGGTTTAAGTAAACAAGACCTGTGACCATGACCTGGCTTGTTTCCTTACTAGTATGACCTTGAGAAAGTTTCTGACCCCTAAAACATCAGACTCTTCAAGATAAAATGCATACGCTTCCTCAAGCCAAGGGAAAAATGACCCCCAAATATAATCATAGTGCCATAGCCCTGTTGGGAAGGTGTTATGGATTATTGTGTCCCCCCCAATTCATGTGTTGAAGTCTTAATCGCCAGTGTAGCTGTGTTATGAGTGAAAAGTAATTAGGGTTAAATAAAGTCCTAAGTGTAGGGCTCTGATCTGACAGGATTGGGGTCTTTATAAGAAGAGACACCAGAGAGCTCGTTCACTCTCCACCACACAAGGACACAGTGAGAGGATGGCCAGGTGCAAGCCAGAAGCAGAGCCCTCCTCAGAAAACAAATTCACTGAAATCTTGACATTGAACTTCCCAGCCTCCAGAACTGTGAAAAAATAAATTTCTGTTGGGTAAGCCACACAATCTGTAGTATTTTATGGTAACATCCTAGACAGATTAATACTCATTTTGGTGCCAAAAAAAATGGGTGCTGCTGCATCAAATACCTAGAAATGTGAAGATGGCGGGTGATGGGTGGAGGCTGAGAGATTTTTAAGGTCCATGCTAGACAAAGCCTAGATAGCTGCGAAGGAAATGTTGATTGACATATAGACATTGAAGGTGATTCTGATGAGGGTTCAAAAAGAAAAGGGGACAGCTGGAGAGAAAGCCTCCACCTCCTTAGAGAATACATGTATGATCATGACCAGAATGTTGGTGGACACCTGGACATTGCTGTCCATTACTGTGAGATCTCAGAGCACGTCCTTGGAGGAAAGACAGTCCCTTTATAATGCGGCAAAGAACATGGTTGAACTGTGTTCTAGAGTTTGGGGAAAACAGGAATTTTAAGTAATAAAATTGGGTACCGGGCTGAGAAGTCCAAGCAAAGAGATAAAAGAAAATTTAGTCCTCCTAACTATTTATAGTAAAATATGAGAGGAGAGAAACAGATTAAAGATGAGATTGTTAAGTGAAAAGGAACCAGACTGAAAGGGTTTGGAAAACTCAACCTGTTTGCATAACAAATAAACAAACAAAAAAGCCTATTCAGAACATGGGGAGTGTGGCTGAACTGTCTCTGCATGAAAAGTTTATGGGATTCTATAACCATAAACACTACCAGTTCAAGCAGAAAGGAATGGAAATAGGATGGAATTGGAGCTGTCAGAGTTCTGGAACTCAGTAGGACAGGACCACAGAGCTATTCAGCTGTGAATGTGCATTCTTCAAGCCAAGGGAACAATGACCCAAACCACTCCAGAGTCATGCATGCACTAGGCATCACTAGGACTGCCTCCATGTCACCTGCATGGCTTGTGGCAACAGGCCTGGGTGGCACCTCCGAGGGCCCTGAAGGCAGGCTGCTGTCCCAGGGGGTCTGGAGGGCAGAGCATCAAACCAAGATTACCATTGAGCCTTGAGATCTAGAGCAGTGGTTCTCAACCTTCCTAATGCCATGCCCTATAATACAGTTCCTGTGGGTCGTGACCCACAGGTTGAGAACCGCTGATGTAGAGGAACTTGCCTTACAGGTTTTGGACTTGCTTGGGACTCATCACTCCTTTCTTCTTTCCTATCTCTCCCTTTTGGAATGGGAATATCTATCCAATTCCTGTCCCATCTTGGTATTTTAGAAGCAAGAATTGGACCTCAAGACTCACCCATATATGATTCAGTTAATATTTAGATGAGACTTTGAACTTTAAAGTTGATAGAGTTGATAATGGAATGAGTTAAGACTTTTGGAACTGGTGAAATAGAATGAATGTATTTTGCATGCAAAAAAAAAAAAAAACAAAAACATGAATTTGGGAGGTGAGGGTGCTCCAGTGTAGAATGTCACGGACTGAATGTGTAGAACCATACGACCCCTACCCCAAATTCATATGCTGAAGCCCTAACCTCCAGGGTGGCTGTATTCGGAGTAGGAAAGTAAGATCAAGTGTTATCATAATTGTAGGACCCTGTTCCAACAGGATTGATGTTCTTATGAAAAGAGACCCCAGAGAGGTGTCCACCGTGTAAGGGCTCATGGCCAGAAGCACCAGGAAAAGAATCTCACCAGAAACTAAATCACCACCAGACCCTTGACCCTTGACTTCCAACCTCTGAAACTGTGATGAAAGAAATCATAATTTGGTACCAAACAATTAGTAACATAAGATAGGTAACGAATGTAGCTCAAATATAAAAGAAGCTCTTCCTGTTTACAAATAAGAACGTATTAACACAGTCCAAGCAGCCCCATATTTTATGCTAAGGATATATTCATTTCTTTAATCACATGATGTTCAGGGCTGGAATGTAATATCCACAGAAGTAGGGCACGTCCTCTATTCTAGAGATCTAGTGCTCTTGCACATAGTGAACGTAACAAATATTCTCTGTTCTTATTATTCACTCAACAAATATTTATTTAATACCTACTATAGTTCCCAAGGCTTCTGCTACCCTGGGGTCTATAGTCTAGGAGTGGTGGCAATGAAGGGGTTATTTAAATCAAAGATTAAAATAAATGTAGAGGAGATCAGGATGCCAAGAGATTTATTTATTTTTTTTTAAAAGGAGATCTAATGTGAGTTTCTGCTTATATTAATCACCTTATATTAAAAGTGGCACATGATAAATATACATCATTTTTGTCAATTTTAAATAAATATTTTCACAAGGGGAGGATCTGCTATTGGAGACTGGAAGGGGAGTCACAGATTAGGGCACATATCTTTAAGACAGTGGCATTGATGGTACAGCCAAAGGATGCTTCTTCCACATCTAGACCCCTACAGAGAAAGGACCAGCTGTTCCCTTTGTGGGTCGTCCCCAGGTGGAAGGATTTGCCCCTTTTATTATTCGATATTTTTTTCTACCTAATTGAAGTTATACTGTGAAGTGCAGAAGCTTGCTTCTTGTTTTCATATAACTCTTCTAACCTTCATGTTTATTTTGGATTTTAAAGGAGAGAATGTCCTCAGCTTAGTGTTTGTTGAGAATTACTAAGAGAAGTGGAATTACCTTCTGGCAAAATTGAGAAATCACCTTTACAGGCAAAAAAGCAGAAGATAAAAGGATCAATAAACAAAAGTCCCCAGTTTCCCAATTCACCTGACTAATGTTAGAATCAGAAGGAATTTAATTCATAAGGTCAGGCTCTTCAGAGAAGTAAAGACCAGTGGGTGAGAGCAAGGACGCACGGGAGCCTATGAAGGTAGATTCCAGTGTCACTGCTAAGTGATTTATCCAGATCAAAGAGTTAGAAGCAGTGAAAAGCTTTGAAAAATGATCCTCGGGGCTGAGAAGTACATAGCTGTGAATATTCCAGCTCAGGCAGTGTATCTTAAGCACCTGTCCTCAGCAACAAAACATCTTCTTACCCAAACACAGGCTCCAGCAACAAGCAGCCACCAAAGGACCAGCAGCTAAGCCAGCCGCTGGCAGAGACGATGGCGGGCCCCTCTGAGGCTGAGTGCTGGGATGATGAAATATTAAAATGTGTATCTCTTTGCCTTGTCCTTTGGCATTCCCACAGATGTTCTGTGAGCACAGGACTCTTCAAAACTCTTTCCAAGCTGAGTACAGTGCAGGCTCTTGATAAATCATGAAATGTAAATAGCCTCGTGGAAGGAACCTCTCGCTGGGAGCCACAGAGCCTGGTGCCAATCTCAGTTCATGACCGCAGGCGAAACTTGTCATGTTCCTACACCCAAGATTCTCCGTCTCTCTCATGACTGCAGTGAAGTCATGTGAAAAAGTTTGAAGAAAACTAGTTCGAATACAAAAAAATTTCTGCCTATTTAGAAATAAGAAAGTATTAATACAATCAAAACATTCCCAATAGAGTACCCATGTTATATCAGTTTCAAGGCTGGAATTTTCTATACATAGAGGTAGGGTCCCTGTTCCATTCTAGAGACCTAAAAGGTCTTGAATTATTCCACAGAGTGACCAAAGCCAGCTATAGTTCATCACCTCATACTCTCATCTACCCTTCCCCCCATCAGCAGTGTTTTTTTTCCAAAGTCCCCTGTACTTTCCTGAAGCCCCATGACCAGGTCCACCTGTTTACTCTCAGAGAATGGCCTCACCTACGTCATCAGCAAGAATAAGCCACCATTTCCGATTTTGACTACTCTCAGTTTTCCAACTTTCTCAGCACACGAGCTAGTTTACATGAAGCCTGGCCTCTCTTCCTTCTCTGCAATCCAGAAAGGACCCAGATGTCATTCTTCCCGTTCAATCTCATGTCCCTCCCGCACCGGCATCTCAGCTCTCCCAGCTTTCCGGGGACCTCAGCCACCTCTTCTCTCCTTTCTCGTCTATTTCTTTTTTTAATTTATGTTTTAATTCACACACCAGAGCTGTGCATATTTATGGGGTACAACTTGATGTTGGATACATAGAGAGATTATACTCTGAGCAAGCAGGGCATTAGCACCATCACTTCTGCATGTATCACTTCCCTGTTGTGAGGACATTCAAGTCTCTCTCCTAGTTATTTTGTAGTGCACCATATCCCACTGGCAGCCACTGGCCCCTACTGTACAACTGAGCAAGCACCAGAGTTTACTCAGTAGTGGTTTATCTAACTACAACTTTATACCCATTGACCAGCCTCTCCCCAACCTCCTCTCCACTCTCCCAGCCCAGTCACTGGTAACTCTTCTGTTATCTGCTTCTATGATATTAACTCTTTTTAATTTTCATACTCCTCACATAGGTGAGATTTTATAATATTTGGTTTTCTATGTCTGGCTTATTTAAAGGTCTCCTTCTCTGCAAGTTTAAGCATGATCATGGCTTGTCCAGATTTCAAAAGCACAAACATGCACCTCCATCCCGTTCTACACCATGAGCGAGGACTTTCTCCTCCCTCATCCCACTTTCTTCATGGCCAAGCTTCTTGAAAGGGTGGTCCACACCAGTGGATCTTAAACATTACCGTGCAAATAGATCATCTGAGATCACAGTAAAATGCAGATTCTGATTCTGTAAGACTGGGGTGGGGCCAGAGACTCTGAATTTTTAATAACCTCTCAGGTGATATGAATGCCACTGGTCTGAGGATCACACTTTGAGAAGGCAGTTTCTATATTTTAATTTCACTTCCACTAATTTTGCTCCCAGAACCAATATCAATTTTTTAAACAGGTTTCTCAGGATGGCAGTATAAATACCAAATACATATAACACCCCTCACTCTCTCTCCTTGTATGTTCCTAAGAACAATGGCAAACAGAATCCCAGTCCCAAGTTTGGGATTAGATGGTTAGCAAACTTTATCTCATGACGAGGAGACCGCTGTTTGAAACAGACCTTCCAAAATTCCAGCAACTGAAGTTTATACAATAAGTGATGGGACCATTATTTTACAAATCTGATCAACAAGGGTAGGTTAAATTCTTGAAACCCTTGTGAGCCACAAGCCAGAACCACTTCTGTACATGTGTGAGAAATTCTGAAATTTGGGGGAAATGACCTCACTAAACCATTTTGTGTTTGCTCATGAGTTTTATTTTGTAATGTTGTTTTATTTTGCTTTGATTGTCTTGTTTTATTTTTCAATATAATGCAAACCAAATCATTTCAGCAGCTGGCCCTATGTCCCAGAGCTTGCAAAGAAGGAAATAGCGCCCATTTCAAAGCAGAAAGAAGTCTGAAAGCTTGGGGTTCATACACTTGTCTATTTCTGTGCAAAAGTTAAAAACCTTTCTTCTCCTCTCTAAGCCTCTTTAATCCATTAATGCAGACAACAAGAAATATAGTGCCTACATGCTATCAACCTATCACAGGAGATTCCAGGACAAATGACCATAAATTACTTTACAAGTGAAATGTAAGTTACAAGTCATGATGTAACACATTGCAAAATTATTTTTGTTGATTACCAGTTAGACACAATGAGTTGTCTTAAAGTGCAGATTGTTAAATTCCCTCCCAAAAGTCAGAAGGTTCTCAGACAAGAAAAAATATTCATCCATTGAATTTTCTTCATCTGCCCCCGTGAGCTCTCAGAATTCACAGTTCACTATGATCCAAAAACTAGAAACTCCCGACCCCAGTCAGGCTCGGGGATGGGCACTCACAAACTCAGTTCCCACAGTCTGGCCTCTAGGCATCCTGGTGCACCTCTAAATTGATGCTACACACCTCAGCGTGGACTACAAGGCCCTTCACAAGCTGCAGGCAGACCTGGCCTCCATCTGTTTCTACAACAGGTGCAACCTGTCCATTCTCCACTCATACTGGCTTGTGTTTTTTCTGCAGGAGCCGTTCCCCTCTCTACCTCCACATCAATGGCAGGAGAAAAACCTATTTGCAGTACAAGGTACCATTCCCACTTAAACATAAGAAATTCCAAACTAGGTATGGTGGCACGCACCTGTAGTACCAGCTACTCAAGAGGCTTAAATGGGGGATCTCATGAGTCCTATAGTTCAAGATGAGCCTGGGCAACATAGCATGATCCTGCCTCAAAAAAAATAAAATAAAATAAAAAAGCAAAAACAAACCAAAAAAAAAAAACTTAAGAAATTTCAAATTATAGACTCTTGTTACTGCTATTGGATTTATTCTTTGCAGGCTTCTGATCTCCTATTCATCACTCTACTCACCCCAAAAGGCTGAATTTGTCTCAGATGACAACCTTCACTCAGCACAGTGACTTGTGACCTAGGTGAACATGAGGTCATCCATATTTCACTCATTCATCTATTGTCTGTTGGCTTCAGCCCAGACCAAAATGGGGACACCAAAAAGCCCAGAGTGACAGTATCTCAAGGCAGAGATAGAAGAGGCAGCAAAGTCCCGTGAGCCTGGGGCTTTGGAGGCCGTGGACTTATTATGGTGTGGTGGTGATAAACACAGCAAAGGATACAGGTCTGTTTACTGTAAGAAAAAAATGTAAGAAGCTATGTGCATGAAGATAGGCACAAAAGCGTATTCTCCTGGATGATGGGAAAGCAGCCTGGTAGGGCAGGATCCCTCAAGGAAGCTCCCTTTTCCATTTTCCTGTGGGAAGAAGGACTCTGAGAATTATAACCTCCTGGCTCCATCCAATTCTACTGGGGAGACTGACTCCAGGCCTGCTGCCTACCAGAAACTAGGCCAGTTGACCTGTGAACAACATGGGTTTAGCTGTGCAAGGCACTTACATCACTTACATGCAGATTTTCTGCTTCTGCCACCGCTGAGACAGCAAGACCAACCCTGACTCTTCCTCTTCCTGAGTCTACTCAACATGAAAAGCATGAGAATAAGGACTTTTATCATGACGCACTTGCACTTAGTGAAGAGTGAATACATCTGCATCTCCTTATCATTTTCTTAATAACATTTTTTCTCTAGCTTACTTTAAGGATACAGAATATAATCCATATAATATATAAAAGACAGTAGAATCTTCATGAGTTGGCCATGCCAGGGACGATAACAAACTGATCAGCACATGGAGGTGGTCAGCACAAGGAACTGGGCCTAATGCACTGATACGTACACTCTGTGCACGTCTGTCTAAGGAAATCAGGTCAATTTACTTTGGTGGTCCATGTGGGAGGTGGCCCACTAGGCAGGATCTGCTGTGAAGTGACTGTTTATGTTACTGGCAAGGCTTCTGGCCCACAGAAGTCCATTAGTGCTTAAGTTTTGAGAGAGTCAAAAGTTATATATAAATTTTTCACTGTGCAGGGATTCATACTCCAACCCCTGCATTATTCAAGTGTCAGTTATACCTAGTAAGGGCCCTAGCCAGGCCCAAGTGTTTAAAAGACCAGCTAAATGGAAGGTTAATTTCTCACACACAGTGATCTATAGCAGACCTCACAAATCTAATCCTACATGAAATGACTGTCTCCTACTCCCAAACACACAATAATAACCACTTACACCCTCAACTGCAGAATAGATAGAAATTACTTCTGAATGTACTTGTATCTATTCATAGGTGGTTAATTACTACTCTTTTTAAAAAAAAATAAATCAGATCTCTTTTTATCAAAAGGACGTTTGCACTAGATTGTTTATTGAAGCTTAATTTACAATCGTCAAGGGGTGGAATTAACTCGAACGCTCATCAACCCAGGAGTGAATTAACAGTCTCTGGTATATGTACACCATGGAATACGATTCAGCCATAAAAGGATGGAGGCTCTACATGTTTTGTATTAACGTGGATGGAGGTGAAACACGTTCTTCTTAGTAAAGTATCACAAGAATGGAGAAGCAAATATCCAATGTACTCAACAGTAATATGAAGCCAGTAGATGAACTAATACATGTCCACATAGAAGTAAAACTCAATTCGGTTCAAGTTGGGGAGAGGGGAAATGAGGGAGGTGAGAGAGAAGAAGGGGGTGAGTTTGGGTGCTCCTACTAATGGGCACAATGTAAGGGTATAGGGCACACCTCTTGGGTGTGGGACAGAACTACAAGGGGAACTCTACCCAGCAAATGCAAACACTGTAACCTGTTTATACCATCGCATTCATCTGAAATAAAAAAAAAATTTTTAAGGAAAATAAATCAGATCCTTGTTCCATATTCCTTAAGCAATGAATCTCAGAGAGATTTTATGGAAGAAACAAAAACAGAACTCTAAGGTATAGCTCCAGAAGCCCACGGGTTGCACGGAGGCACGGAAGCTTGCCGGCAACTGTGGGATGAACCTACTCACCAGAGGCTGGCTGGGTGGGCATTGCCAGGAGTGGGTCTCTGTAACTACTGGGCTGCTCGCAACTGTTTCCTGACAGTGGTGCAATGTGAATGGGTGGGTGGGGAGTGAGGCACTGAAGAGAAAGGAGAGCAATATAGCTCAGATGCATAAGCAGGGTCTGCACGTTGATGTGCTGAGACCCTGTGTGGCTGCCCTGCTCTTCAGCCCTGCCTTCCCCTAGAAGTACAAAGCACTCCAGAATACTCTGCAGTAAGTAAATACTTGGTTGCCATTCATAGTAAACACAGCTGCCTGAATTCAGTAGTTTATACAATGTCCAAGGATATTTTTTAGTCACCAGTTGTAAACTTTATAGAAAAGTGATGCTCAGATCCAGTAATTAATTTGCCTGGAGGGCACTAATTTGTCCAATCTATCCAGTCGGTTAACTGGAATGCACAGACATACCCAGCGTAAAACATGGGCGTCTATCACAGCCTACCTTCCACTTTATTCCCAGGTCTCACAATGGAATATCAAGTAAGCAACTGTAGAACTACAGGATGGAAAACAACCAAGGCATTTTGGTGAAAGAAGCTGTTACTCTGAAGAAAAACACGTCCATCCATTGTGTGTCATAATGAGGGCAGTAATTTATTTCAATGCCATTTAGAATGCACAGCTACTCTGCAGAAAAGCATCTGAAACGTTAAGAAGAAGATCAGGAGGGAATCTGTAATTTCCCGGGAACGGATGCTGGAGCTAAAATTTAAACAATAGCAAGAGGTCGAAATGGCACATTTTGAGTTTAAAAAAGAAAACTCGGGCTTCGGAAAGTGGGAGGGGTGGGAAGAGGGATGGATATGCAGTTTCCTTGGAAACTCAATGCGATATTATTGCAGCAATAGCCTCAGGAATCATTGTTTAGGGGGGTGAAAATGCTGCCCATCTGCTTAAAACCGGACGAGGGTCACTTAGAACCTAAATAATTGTGATCTCTGTAAGAATCCTCAGGGAACTCTAAAAACAGCCCTAGAAGAAAGGTTCCACAGACAAGCTTATAAGTCTGCAGGGGAACACGAGACTGGCCCCTCGTGAGGTTGGAGAAAGCAGCCACAGTAATGAGTTACACGTACAGTTTCCAGGGCTGGATACAAACAGGCCCCGCCAGGCAGCTCAGTCTCCAGTTGTCCCTGGTCTTTTTTTCATGGCCTTGAAAAGACACCATAATCCCAGATAAGCAGGTTTACAAGGAGACCAACCTGCATTCCTCATCCCAGCTTTACCCCTCACTCCCCAGCTCTCTAATCACTCTGGAGCCTCTCAGAATTACTGCGAGAAGGAATGAAGGAGAAAGAGCCCCAGAACGCTGCCTGCAACACGGGAGGTGGGGGCACCTTTGTCAATGTTCTTTCTCTCCTGAGTGGTCAGTGCATTTATTTTGATCTGTCTGCTTCTTTCCACCGTGGACACACCACATGAACAAAGACACAGATGTCATATTAGCATCCATGACAGGAGAGAGACTCCTGGTACACCATCTGGTCAAGCAAGAGTTGGGGTGCATGGGCCCTTGCTGTTGTTCAGACCCTGAGGAATCAATCCTGCTAATGACACATGGGTAGCAGAAGGTCATGTGTGTGAGGGAGGAGCTGAGCTGAGTCCTGGGATGTCTGGGTGAGAATTGAGCGTAACAGAGGAACGGTTCCCCCTATCTCTGGGGAAATGATTCCAGGACCTCCCATGGATACAAAAATCCACAGACGCTCAAGTCTCTGATACAAAATGGCAAAGTATCTGCATATATCCTAGACGTAGCCTCCCATGTACTTTAAATCATCTCTAGATTACTTATAATACCTAAGACAAGGTAAATGCTAAATAGTTGTTATGTTGTGTTATTTCAGGAATAATAACAAGAAAGGAAATAGTTGCATGTGTTCAGTACAGACATGATTTTTCCCTTGACTATTTCTGATCTGAGGTTGGTTGAATCCACAGATGCAGAATGCACAGGTATGGAGGGCCAACTCTGCTCCCCCACAAGGGCAGAGACCTTGCCTAGTCTGGCAATCTCTGTGTCCCAAGTGCAACACAGTCCCTGGAGTACTGTATGAACTCCAGAAAGTACGTGAGGAGTGAATGTCAAGGGCAGCAGGACGTGTCAGGAACTCACGGACCCTCTAAGAGCCAGGAGCCAGGGGTAGGGTAGACACACAAAAAACATGGGCAAAGCAAAAAAATGCTCTCCTCCATGACGTGTTCATACAGAGTTTTGCAAGCATTTGCTGAGTACCTAATAAGTGAGAACAAAGTAAAGGCAATCCCTCCTCACCTAGAGCTTACTGGCAATGACACGCAGCTGCATCTCGTTCAAGGATGTATGTGTCTGTCTGCTCCCCGCAGCTGGGAGCTTCCCCAAGCAGGCCCACATCACAGTCAGGTCCAATTGTCCAATTCCTCAGTGATGACCCCCTGGCCCTAGGGCCTGCAGGCCCACATGACGGGCACAGTAAGGACTTTAACTAAACTCAGAAAGTCGAGAAGCACAGAATGACGCTGGGTTGGAACGAGAAGCGATGTAAGTCTAGATTTGAATCTCAGCTCTACGCGAACCAGCCTGGTGACTCTGGGCAACTTACTTTACTTCAGTTTCCTCTTCTGTAAAGTGGAGGGGTTGCACAGGGTTGTAGTGAAGATTAAAGGAGGTGCTACCTGGAAGTACTTAGCACAGAGGATGACCCTCAGTGGTCAGTGAGTGGCGCCTGCTGCTAGCGTGGGCACGCCTGTCTTAATACTCAGCTGGACAGTGTGAGTAGAAAATCATAGTAACCTGTAAAGCTTTCAATTCAAAATAAGACATAAGTACTTTCCACTGCTGATAACCATGTCTACAGGAGAACCTTGCCCCCCACACCCAGGCCAACAAAATCCAATCTGTGTGGCCAGCTCCCCAGGGCCAACCACAGCACCCTCTCTGGAGTGAGCCCTGACATCAAGCCCAGTTAACAGCATCAGTTTTCCCCATGGCCCCCAGCGCAGGGCTTCTGCCAGTGGCCATTCTCAAAGGATCCACGTGCACAGGTACGGACATTTTCAGTCCCAATCAAACTCTGAAGAGCCAGAATCACCTGGGCTGCCCCTGTTTTCTTAACTCTGTCCTAGTGACTGGGATAAGCTGACTTATTGTGATAAAGCAATTTGCTTTCTCAAAGAAACACCCCTGTTGAGATGTTTGGGGCTCATATATAGGGCGATGAACACAGCTGATGATTAGAAGTAAACTAAGGAAAGATAATTACAGAAGAACATAGCAACATATTAACATGGATTACTCAAAGGGGCTGAGTAGAGAGAGAAGAAGCCACAAGAAGCTACAGAAAGAGAGACCAAAATATCAGCAGTGGGCAGAATACAGCATAATGCACACACAGTAGGACCACCATTTACATCTGTGCATGTAATACGACATGAACACACACACAGTAGGACCACCATTTACATCTGCGCATGTAATACGACACGAACGCACACACAGTAGGACCACCATTTACATCTGTGCATGTAATACGACACGAACGCACACACAGTAGGACCACCATTTACATATGCGCATGTAATATGACATGAACGCACACACAGTAGGACCACCATTTACGTACCTGCATGTACATTACAATGAACTTGAGTTTCAATAACTTGTCTATAACATACTCAATAACATATATACAGTCCTGCATTGCCTAATGACATTTTGTTCAATAACAGGCCACGTATGAAATGGTGGTCTATAAGATTACAATACTCTATTTCTGTTTCACCTTTTCTATGTGTAAGTATGCTCAGATATACAAATACTTACCATTGTAGTACAGTTGGGTACCACAGTATTGGGCACAGCAAAATGCTGTACAAGTTTGTAACCTCAAAGCAATGGACTATACCATGCAGCCCAGATTTGTGTAAGTGCATTCTATTATGTTTGCATGACAACAAAATTGTCTAGAAACTCATTTTTCAGAATGTGTTCCCACCGTTAAGCAAGACATAGACGTCGCTGTTTATGTGCTTACACTCATCTTCATCAAACACACCGTATGTGTATATTCAATAACACATACAAGCAAACTATATGTGGGTGAACCTATAGTAATTACTTGTCTTCATCCACCCATCAAAGCCATTTCTGAAATTCAGTACAGAAATCAACAACAAAAAAGAGGACATTAATGTCTGAAGTTTATGGTGTAGAACATTTTCTTAAGTAAATAATAACGTAATACTGTACCTGTGAACAAATGAACTGGAGACATAAGCTTAAAATAAACTGGACGCATCTCCTCTTGATGAGTCTACAAATAGTGAAACCAGTGTCATTCCCTTCTAGAGTTCTCCGTAATCATATACTGAACAGAACCCCCAAACAGAACCGCATGGGAATAGCATTACACGCAGCAGCATCTGCACACTCTGACAGGCCTAATGTGCAGCCTTACACACCAGTCTCATAAATACAGATTCCGTTTCTCAAACAACAGTCTCGCACATAGTAAAATAAGTGGCAAGTCGGAATTCAAATGACTAAAGTTGTTTTAGGTAATTCATAGGTTGTAAAAACTAATGAGAAGTAAAAAAAAATTATGAGGGTATTACAACACACTCATTAAAATGAAAATCTATGTTGCAACTTTATGCTCTTCAAATACCATACCAGACGGAAGCATCAACCCATATATCAAGCGTTCTATTCCTAAAAAATCACTTTGTTTATGTGGAGTGATAGCCCTACTTATTAATTTCCAGAAATACCTGCCTAGTTATCCTTTTAAATCAGAGTCATTGACAATTTACATGACCATCAAAGTCTATTTTTTAATCGGCAATTCATTTCAGTAACTAAAATGAAAATGACTGCAAAAGACCAGAGTAGATCCTCGCTTACACACACACACACAGACACACACACTTCAAGTATAACAGGGTAAATTGAAAGCAGATAATCATATTTCTGAAAAGAACAGAAAGTCTTGTGAAGTCGTGATGAACATTTTATAAATAGCACTGAAAGATTTAGCCTGCGTGTGAGAAATGATCGTACAGCCAGACTCAATCAGCCAGATATTAGTTTCACGCTGCCAAAGAGAGGATGTCTAGACTTGTCTGCAAAAATGGCCTTGTTGAGACTCTTTAAGAGTGGCTGACCGGTTCACAGAGTACACTCAGCATTTGGGTACTGATTGGACAAGTGATTGCTGATAATCAGGTGGCATGATTTATATGAAAACTGTGGAACAGTTTCTAAGGAACACCAATAATGCGAATGACAAGCACAGCTTTCCACAGTGAAATGCTTATCTCTCTTCAGTCTTGGAACCGAGGGTGCGGGCAACAGGCAGAGTGAGTTTTGAGGCTGGACTCTCAAATTTCTATCAGCAGGGTTTGCTGACAACACAAAGCAACACTTGGCCACATCTAAGAGAGATTCAATGACCCTTGCAGGTATGAGAAATAAGCACTCTAATTCCAATTTCTAAATGTTCCGTGTCCTGTCACGGTATTAAAATAATCATGCAAATCTACCTCCAGCTGGTCTCTGATTTGCATTCACTTTTTTCTACTGAAATGATTTATACACACTTGTACTAAATTCTAATCTTAACATTCAGTCTTAGGAGAAGAGATATTGAACTAAATTTGACTAAATTTCCAATATTAACAGTTAGCAATCATTAGCATTGTAAGTGTGTGGCGGATACCAGACCTCGTTGATAAGCTACCAGCACACAGGTCCTTCCAGAATTAACCATAATTTTTTAGTTAAGGTTAAAAAAAAAAAAAAGTAGCTAACTGACATGTATATTACTTGTTAACACATGGATGATGAAAACATATAAAATATTGTACACTGATTAAGTATAAGCAGGCAAAAAAAATTACTCTACAGACTCTATGTAACTGAAAGAATGAAATGCTCTCCATTCTGTAGTTATATTGAATTTTAATGACTTGCTTAAAAACAACCACAAAATTTACACCATGGAAGTCCTTACTTATTCAAAGATCATCCAAGCAGAAACCCAGGAGCCATTAGCAGGCATCCCCTACTCTTTTAGGGGAAGTAAAACGGAAGCAATCAAAAATTTTCTTCTAGAAAAACCACACAGGATCAGAACTAGTTCCTGAATCCACTTCCACTGAAATTCTACTGGTGCCTAAAGAAATTCAGTCTTACACCAAAACTCAATCAATGCTAATGACCGCAATAATAATGATGATGAAGTTTTAGGGCAAACTTGATCTAACACTTTAGGTGAGAAACTTAAGCATTAGTTCTATTCTGCAAAAAGACCTCATGAACTGGAAAGTATCTGTATTTTAAACACGAGGAACCTTCATCCCTGAGCCGTGACTTGCTGAGTATCAAACAATGAAGACATGGCAAAGTTGAACCGAACACCCAGATTGATTAGTAATACGCTCATTTAACAAATACTCTATGAACACCTACTATGTGCGAGGTACATTTCTAGATGCTAGGGATCCGCAGTGAACAAAATGCAGGCCCTACCCCAGCAGCTCCCGACTTTTTGGCACCAGGGACCTATTTCATGGAAGGGAGTGGGGTGTCCAATTTTTTCATGGACAGGGAGTGGGGGATGGTTTCAGGATGATTCAAGCGCATTACATTTATTTGTACTTTAGTTCCACTATTATTGCATTGTAATATATAATAATTATACGACTCATCATAATGCAGAATCAGGGGGAGCCCTGAGCTGGTTTTCCTGCAACAAGACGGCCCCATCTGGGGGTGATGGGAGACAGTGAGAGAGGAGGCTTCACTCCCTCACCAGCCACTCCCCTCCAGCTGCACCGCCAAGGTCCTGACAGGCCATGGACAGACACCAGCTCCTGGCCCAGGCTTTGGGGGCTACGGCCCTCCACTCACAGAGCTGGTACTAAAGTGTTGGTTAGCACTTTATCAATAATAAACCAACAAAATAAATAAATAGAATGTCAGAAGACGAAATGTGCCATGAAGAAAAATAAAGCAAGGGAAGAGAGAAACAGGCCATGAAAGTAAACAAAGAGGTTCCATTTGTAGGTAGGTCAGTCTGGAATGGTCTTTCCAATAAGGCAAAGTTGATCAGGCTTGAAGAAAAGTGAGGGAACCAGAAACATAACCTACTTAAACAAAACCCTTCAGGCAGAGGAGACAGGGAAGTGGCCCAGAGGGCAAAGCTTGGCCAAATGAGAAATGGCAAGGAGGACCCAGTGGCCAGAGCAGAGTGGTCCAGGGGCAAATAGGGCAGAGAAATATGAGAGAGACCCGGGGGGGGGGGGGAGGGGGGAGGACACTGCTCACAGGCTTTGCAGGACACCGTAGAATCTTCTTCGGTTTTGATTCAGAGAGACAAGAGTTCTCAGCAAAGAAGGGAGGGACCTGAGTCATGTTTGAGAGGGATCATTACGACCACTATGTTGGGGAAAGACTCAGGAACAGGGAAGGAGCTGGTGGACCCCTTAGGAGAGTGGTAATAATCCATCCTGGCTCAGACCAGGGAGTTAACAGTGGAGGTGAGGGAAACAGATGGCTTCCCCATATATTTTAAAGGGTTTGCTATTTAAATGGTGGCGGGTATGAAAGACAGAAGAGATTTGAGATCCACTCTGAGGAGTCTGACCTTAGCAAACAGCAAAGGGGCATTTGCTGGAAAGAAGCCTGCAGACAATCTATCAGACTGTAAAGTCGATGCTCTCTCAGGCTCACTGTGCTACTTCACCAAGGCACACCACCACTCATAGAGACGCATTTAAAATTCAATTCAGACCCACCAGTTCTGTCTGCCAGGCTGGAAACCTCCCCCACCCCTGTGGGAAGGTGCAGCTGGGTGTCACCTGGAAAGTGGAAGTTTTGATACTCTAGGAAGCTGAAAAGGGGGTTGTGTTGAAGGCTAACTTGGGCGCACACTGATCCTAGGCAGAGACAGCCAGGAGACCACAAGGCCAGCACACAAGGAGTTGACAGTCGGGGACGGAACAGCCACCAGGGGCTGACAGAGTTGGCAGCAGACAGGGGAGAGGGACATCGGCCTCCAAGCCCATGTGGGGCTAAATCTGGATTGCTCACGTGGTTTTCCCTCAAGCGGCCCTTGGAACCCGAGAAAAGTCTCCCAGCCGCAGTCCAGCCAGCAAGACTCCGCTTTGAACTGGAGACAAACTCCTCTTCCCCCGATGAACAAAACAATCCTGGTCCTTTTTCTCCCTGGTGTTCCTTCCTTCCTGCTCTGCTCCCTCCAACCCTGCTCTTTTTAGTGAAAACTACCAATTCTGATTTTTAGTTTCCAAACCTGGCTGTGCCTCAAAGAATCGCTTAAGAACACAGATTCCTAGGTTCTCATTAGAGGAATTAAAATCTGCTGTGAATGTCCTTCAGGCTCAGAAACCCCCCCTGTTTGGCAATAAACATCGAGGGCATCACAACTTGTAACTGGGGCATGGTCGTGTTTCCCCTCTCCCTTTTCCACGAGGACCCTTGAGTTAGCCCATCATCCACTGAATTTTTCATGTTTCAGAAAAGGAATCAAAGGCAGTATACTTTCTGGAGAAATCACTCGTGCCTCTGGGGCTGGGGAAGCCCTATTCCATCCCTCTGCTACGGCCAGTACAAGGCCTGTCTTCCTAAAATGCCTCGCCACGACGGGGAGGCCTGATATTTGTCTATTTCTTTACACTGTTTATTCTCCTGTGTAGATGCTTTAATTAATGTTTAATCTTCCTGTGTTTGTGCCCTGAGGCCGAGCCCAGGAAGGGTACAGCATTCAAAATCCTATAGCCTCATCAGACTCTACAGGTTTAACATCAAATAGTTATAACAACTCAAAGGACAGACCAGTAGCCGCTCTCCAGCCAAATGCCGGGGGTGCCGTGTCAGCATGCATGGTCCTTCTCTGCAGAGTGCGTGATTTTCTGTTCATCCTCTAACAGTTTCAGGGGCAGATGACTATTTCTGCTCCTTCTCTCTCAGGGAGGGGCCGTATTGTGTTAGAAAATGGCTCCGTCACTCAAGAGTGATGAATCAGGAGAGCAAGGCTGGGCTGGAGCTGATTAGGGGAGGCGCGTCAGCAGATGCCAACAGAGAGGCCACGTTAACCGTCGCCCCCTCGTCCATGATCTCAGAGCAAGAGGAAAGAAGCCTTTCTGCCTCTTACCGTATCTCAGGGAATCATCTGACAGCTTATTTATTAAACACATGTTAATATTAACTCCCCTCTGCACTCTTGCTGACCTTCAAAACCATTTACCGAGTCTCCAGAACACACAGCACAATAGCCTGGGGAAGGCTCGGATGTGAGGAGAGCGGCCCTGGAATGGCTTTCCCTGCACGGTTACATAAAAATCAGTTAAAAGGAAACACTGCGTGAGGCAGCTGATCTTTCAGGAGACAGCCTAAAACACAGATCAATTAGAACCCTGCTAGTTTGAATCCCAGCACTTTTCCTCCCTGCACCTGCTGAAGGGAAATGCCTATTACAGGAACGCAGGAGAACCCGAGGAGATGTCAAACTCTCTCCAGACGTGTCCTGAGTCCAGAACACGTTCTGTGTTCTCCCGCCCTCCAAAACGACAACTGGCAGCCAGAATAATGACCCTCTGAGATCCAGGAAATGCACAATTATATTTAATACTGGATTCATTAGTCAAGGCTCAAACCCAAAAAGGTCTCCAGTAAGGTTTCCACTAAACCTGTTCCAAAGACAAGAAAAACGTTACGGTAAAAACGCATAATATAAAACTTACCATCTCAACCGTTTTTGAATGGACAGCTCAGTGTATCACAGGTTCACTCCACAGGCACCAGCACCACACAGGACGTGAGCCTTCCTCACATCCCATCTTCCTCCAGAACTCTTCTCATCTTCCAAGAATAAAATCCTCTACCCGAAAAACAGTAACTTCTCAGTCCCGATTTATTTAACGCTTAACCACAAAATTCCACTAAATAGAAACCCCCATTCTTTAAACATAGTATTTTACCTGGTGTTAGGGGTCCCTTCTTTTATAATTTCACTCACAGTTATGCCCAGTGTGTACAGTAAGCTTAGGAAAGAGTGTTATTTTGTTCCAGAAAGTCATGATTAAAATTCAAGTATCTATAAACCAATGCTGCTGGGTGACCGATCGATACAGTGCGCTTATTTTAAATTAAAAGTCACAAAGATCTTCCTTTACCAACTCTCTGAATCAGTTACCACCATCAATTAGGATTAGAGCTGTTTGCACAAGGATCTGGGATATGACTACCCATAAACCACATTTTAATCTCTTTAAAACACTGGGGGAAGTGACTACCCAAAACTCTATAAAAAATCCGCATTTGTGACCTCCCAGGAAGGAGTCTCCATAAGTCAAACCAAGCCTTGTCCTTATGACCCCGAGCAGGTGCAATGCCCAGACTGCTGAGGTAGTGGGCTTTCCTTTTTATCTGGCAGCAGGCCTGCAAGGGGGCGTGGGCAATCTCTGGAGCATTTGCAGCCCCAGCATAAGATGAAGCTCTGTGTCAGACTTTCTCAGCTCTGAGTCATTAGCTCTAGGGAGGGAAGGCATTAGAAAACCTTTCAAGCCACAAACCACACATCTTAGAAAGATGGATAATTAGAATTCACCCTAAACTGTGAAAGAATTAACTAACAGCCATTAAATAATCATTATTTATAATTGAGGAATCAAGTTACCCAAAAGAAAAAAAAGCAAAGCTCAGCTTGGTTAATGTTTAATTTAGAAAAATAAAAGGGTAAGTAGTTCCCAAAGTGACCAATAGCTTATACTCCTGAAGTTAGTAACTCAGAAAGTATTTTTTGGAGACGTAATATTAAATGGTGGCTAGGATTGTGTATAGGACAAATGGTCTGTCCTGTGCACTAGAAGCATGTCCAAGGGATAAAGCAGTTTATGGGGGAGAAAGAAATCATTTTCCTCCTTCTCACAACAAAGCCTTGACCTAGGGGAATTAAAATATATATATATACATATATTAGATCTCTTTGCTTTTTCTACTCTATAATTCTTTCTCACCTTCTGATACTTCTCTCCCAAGGATCACAATACCCTTGATTTCACTCCCTTCCCGACTGGGTCTCTATCCTGGCCAGGCCTACCCCTAATAACCAATCCTTTAGGGCAGGTGACCTCAGAGAGTTCAAAGCAAATGGATCAAACCAACACGTAGATGAAATCAGACTTTACGTTCTCTGTTTTGCTTTAAAATAATAGCTTTGTGATACTTAGCCTGAAAAAGTCAAAGAAATGCAAATAAAAACACAAAAATATATTGTCATCTGATGTGGTAAAAATGATAAAGAGAATAAGACATCTAGTGGGAGAAGGTACCAGAACAGTAAGCCAAAACCCTCCTGGAAGCAGTACAAACTGGTTACCACCTCTTGAGGGGACACTTTGGTTATACCCGCTGAAAGTCTTTAAAAAATGTTTTAATTTGAAAACACCTTGGTCCAGCAAAAACACTACTAAGAACTATACAAAGGAAATAATCAAAGATATGCACAAAGCTGACTGTGTGAGATATTTCAGATGTCACTTTCTCCAATAAAGAAAAATCAGAGACCTAAATGTACAGCAAGAGCCTATTAGTAAGTAAATAATGAAACCTGGAATATACAGCCACCATTAAGTAGAATATCATAGAAAAATATGTATTGATGTTATTGATGAGGACAAAATTTCCTGATCTTTGCTAAGTAAAAAGACTAGAAAACACACACATACACATGATGTAATTTTATTACGTATGTATAAAAATAATTAAAATATTGGAAAGACGTTTGCAAACATGTACACGGTGCTCAACTAAATTTTTTCTCTAGATTTTCTATGATTTCTAGAATTTCTGTACCAATCACAAAATTAACAGAAAATTCACAATGATAACATCAATAGCTTCCCTATATGGAGGCACTGTCAGTGGCGAGTATGCCAGTTTCTAAGTCTGACTTGTGGCTTCTTTGTGACGTTATTATTTGGGAGGATACTCTTCAGGATAACACACCCACATACACACACCTCAGTGAATAACTGTTGGGCTAAGAATAAACAAAAAAAATGCAGAGTCCTTAATGCTTTCCTACCAACCGACAGTTCTTCCCTTCTATTTTTCCAAAATATTTGGCTATTTCTTCTACTGTAAGAAGTTTCATGGAACGTGATTCTCTAAAACACTCGAAATGATGTAAATTATTCTTGGAGCATGTTGAAAAATTCATATTATTTACTCCTAAGAGACCACAATAACGTTCTTTCCTGATTGCTCCAGAGCATTCTGTGAATCAAGGATTTTAATTTCTAAAATACAACAGTAATGCTTTGCGCTTAGATCAATAAAAGGAAATGAGCTACAGTGGTTTGTCTGCCTTTCACCAGACACCACCCTCCAATTCTTACAGTCCTGAGTGTATCAAAACTCCATCTGTAAATTAAACTAGCTTGTCTGATGCAGAAACAGCCCAACCACGTACAGTGCAACCACGCTTGCGGCTTACTGTCGGAACCTCAGATCCCTCTTCAGGGCCAAATGCTGGCTGGGGAAGGGAAACAAGCCGGTAATGACCTGGGCTTTACAGAATCCAGAGCTTTATATAGACTTGTTAAGCAATTTCTATTTAAAACATTCTTGCCCCTTCTCTTCAGCAATGCAATGTATTACAACTATCTGCATTTTAAAAAAAAAGTCCTTGGAGAACGATGCCTACATTTTTTAATCAGATATATCTGTTATTCTGACCCTACAAAATCAGCTTTGGCATTGACTAAGATCGCCGTTTCTCCTTCCTAATCTATCCTATTATTTTTATCTTTATGATTATAATAGCAATTCCGTGCTCGCAATACCCTATTGCTATGGGTTTGATGCAACTACACAATTTGAATGGTGTATTGAAAGGCTGGTAATACAGTAATTTTTTTAAGTCCACATGATTTGAGAATTGCATAACAGACAAGTGATTGCTCGGTTAAGTATATTTAACTGGAAACAATGCTCAGGAATCCTAGACAAAAATGCTTTCAAATGCCTATTTAAGGGGTATGTAATATAAAAACAGAATATTTTCAAACTTTGGGATCACGTCTCCTTCTTTAAAGTTGTCATGATTCTTTTTAATAGCTACCATCGACTGAAAGCATACTCAGTGCCAGGTGTCACCGAACTCCAGAAGTTTCCATCAGTTGGGCAGGATCCTACTGCAGTTTCTCTTCTGGTCTGGGTTACCCCACCTGTGAGTCACATGTCTGAGGCATAGTCCAGCTCCTAACTCTCCCCTTCTCTCCTTGGAGCAGGGACAGCCACGTTCTCCTTCGTACCTCCACGACACTGGCCTCCCAGGGCACCCACAGCTGCACCCCAGTGCACCCACAGCTGCACAGCTGATCCTGGGGTGCAGTCCCAGAGAGCTCGCTTGACCACAGCCAAGCCGCACACTCCAGCCCAGAGTTCGTGACATTTAGCGTCTCCATCCACTGGTGCTTCATTTTATTTCCCAACTGGCTTAGAACTTGGGTCGGAAGATGAAAGCTTCCCAAAGCCACAACTATTTTGAGCATTCTGCCACGAACCTTAAAAATACATAAAATTGGCAAAATTTGAGAGGACTGAGGCTAAGGGTGGGTGGCTCTGAGCTTTGAGGTACGTTACAAAGCTGGGGCCATAACGGTACTTAACTGTGGCAGTTGGCAAAGCTTGTACTAGATCGTGGGAATGATTTTTATCATCAGCAGCTACTTTTAACTACCTTTTAATGGTTATGGCAACGTCACACATATGAAAATCGTGGACAAATGAATTGTGTACATTAGCTTGAATTTTCGTAACCATCCTAAAATGTAAAAGTTGTATGTCATTAAATCTAAATGCCGCTGAATTTAAGACACGCCATTATTTTATGTACCACCAAAAAAGAAAAAGATACTGCACCCTAAACTGTAATACACAGTTCATTGTAAGACACATGCAAATTTCAGAAATGTTCCAATGTGAAGGGGAAAAAAATGAGTCTCCAAGTCCATGAACCATGATACTGTTCTCGTTTTTATCCAAGGAAACTGAAGCTTGAACAAAGTGACTTGCTCAAGATTATACACGTATAAAACAGTAAAGTCCCCCATTTGGACCCCAAGTACACAACCCCCCAACACTGCCAGGGTACACTGTAAGGTTTTAGGTGATTTCAAACACCAAGCCTTGCGTATTTGTTAATCACCGTGGGCTTGGCATTATGCTAAGCTCTCTAGAGACTCAGATAATATGAAACCTGGATTCTTTCCTTCCATGAGCTTTCAATTAATTGGATGACTCATGAAAGGTACACAAAACTTTAAGAACAATTTTTAAAAGCATATAATTCAATGTTGAAATCTACAGCACAGACGAAAATGCTGGAAGCTGTTAGAGTGGAATCAGATCTGGGGGGCCCTACGAAGCTTCATCAATGATAGAAAAAATGAGATGAGGAAGGCATTCAAGCTGTGAGTTAGCCTGAGAGGAAACGCAGAATAATTAACAAAGCCACC
>CAUYQV010089058.1:0-17623 GCA_963574575.1 Galagoides demidoff
CCTTAAATATTGTCACATGAATGACAGAAATGGGATCTGAACACAAGTCCGTCAAACTTCAAAACTTCATACCCTTCATTATTATAACCTGCAATCTGGAGTATGGAGGGAGTTTGAAAAGTAAAGCAGGTCTAACGTCTGCCCAGTGGGGTGGCTGTAGATCCTCCTTGAACTACAGAGATGTCACTGCCCAGCAGTTGGGCGTGTCGGCAACTGGAGGGAAGCTGCACCTTCTCCGGGGTTTCTGTTCTATTAATTCTATTCTAGAGATATATCTATTTCCTATCTAGATTCTACCTATTTAAGATAAAGGCATATTTTAACCTACTTGCTTGGTATAGCAAGTGGTATTTTGCCTCTAAAGAACAATGAAACATTAAATTACAGATTATAAATTCTCCATAAGTAAAAACTATGTCTCAATACATTTTGTTTTCCTATCTCCTACCTCAGGATTTTGACAAAGGTACACCAAAAATGTACTGAGTTAGAATTGCTCTGAAGTTATGAAATCAGGGAAAAAAAAATTCTGGAGCCTACATTATTTATTTATGTGAAAGAAAATATTTAAATATTTAAAAATAATTAACTTTCAACATTTCTACCCTTTGGAGGGTTATAGAAAAAGACATCCAATATTTGCTAGAAAGTATTTTTACTTAATAGAATTGGCTCTTATAGGACAATGAAACTATAGTGTTAATTGCAATGTTTTCTGTATGCTCCTTTGACTTTTTTACAGTAACCTTTATTGAAAGGTAATTATCTGCCAAACATCTTGATAAATATGCTACATTATTTAACCCATGTAATTTTCATAAAACTCTATGATATAGATACTATTCATATTTTTAGAAGAGCGAAACTTATAATTTACCAAAGTTCTCAAAACTAATAAAAGATCCAACTAATAGGATTCAGACTCAAAGCTCTGATTCAGAACCCTAGCCTCTTAATCGCTGACTCCCTTATTGGTAGACCATAGTCATCCGAGGGTTTTATTTGCATTCAGAGTTTCAAACTTGCCCCCACATTTTACAATAAAAATTTTCAAATGTACAGAAAAGTTGAAAGAATTGTATAATGTACATCCTCAGACCACCACTGAAGCAATACTTTATTAGCTTCATTACTTACCTACATAATTATCTATCCATTATTTATCTATCCTCAACCCATCTTTTTTATGCGTTTCAAAGTAATTTGCAGATATCAGTGTTAACCCTAAACACTTCAGCACTCTTATTATTAACCAAGGTTCAATATTTATGTATTTATGTAAATTTTAAAGTAAAATTTATGTATGGTGAAATGGACAAATCTTAACCATACCATTTAATGAGTTCTGAGAAATGCATATACCCAAATAACCCAAACCTCTCTTAAGACATAGAGTATTACCATTCTTAGACAGTTCCCTCAAGCCCTATCTCCACAAACTCTTCACCCTAGCCCCAGAGGTAACAATGGCTCCAATGTTTCCTTCCATAGATTACTTTTGCCTATTTTAGATGATCATATAAATGGAATCACACAGTATATACTCTCATGTAAGTCTTCTGCGACTCAACCCAGTGTGTCTGCTACTCATCCATGTTATTGCTTGAATCAGTAGTTCAATGCTAGTCATTGCTGATTAACATCCCACCGGATAAACATAACATTGTTTCTCTCCTTTTATTGACGTCTATCGTTATTTTCAGTTTTTAGCTCTCCTTTGACATTTTATTAAATAAATGTATAGACATAACTAGACACTTTACAGCTCTAGTCTGTTTTCAATCCTTACACCATTATGTAAAGTGATTCAAAGAGATTATAAAAGATTATAAACTTCATAAAATCTCTTCCCTGTAATGTGTTTTCAGATTTCCGACTTTTCTGTCTTATAACCAGTTACCTGTCTTTATTCAATACAGTCTTATCTTTCATAGGCCAGTGTTCTATAATTTGTCTCAGCAATACAACAGAATAGTAATTAGTCATGCTGCTGTATACCTACGCGAACTTTGATTTATAGATAAACTCCAGAACCAAAACAACAAGCAAGAAAGAAGAAAGGAAAACAAAGAAGAAAATAAAATCTATTGTTGAGTAGAAACTTTATTTAAATTACACACTCATACATACAGTTTGAGCCCAGAGTATTTATGTGTGTGCTCTGAAGATAACTTTCATGACCTTTTGCTCAAAGTGATCTTTATTTTCATAATTTAAAGTTTTACCTTAAGCTATAGAGTCATATTTCACTATCTCTCTCATTTTCATCCCCATATCCTTTCTGTCAGTAACACATACCAGTTATTCTTTTGAATTGTCTTCCACACTGGTTCTTTACTTTATATTCCTATACCACAAACGTGTCATTTTCCCCTTATTCCTGAACTACTATCATATCTCCCTAATTTTTCACCCATTATGAATTTTTTTAAGTGGCACACTCACTTATTACTTATTTCTCTCTCTACATGTGTATATTTATCCTAAAGTCTTACACATGGCAGGTGATTAGTAATTTTTTAAACTGAGTCATTTTTTTTTTTTTTTTGAGACAGTCTCAAGCTATCACCCTGGGTAGAGTATTGTGGCGTCACAGCTCACAGCAACCTCCAACTCATGGGCTCAAGCAATTCTCTTGCCTCAGTTTTTCTACTTTTAGTAGAGATGGGCTCCTGCTTTTTGCTCAGGCTGGTCTGGAACTCATGAGCTCACACAACCCACCCGCCTTGGCCTCCCAGATTGCTGGGATTATAGGCATGAGCCACTGCGCTCGGCCAGCTGAATTGCTTTTATAACTAAAATATGAAACTGTCCTTGTTAAGAAGCATTTCCTATATGAAATAGAAAGCATGAATATTCTTATTCTGTGTAATCTCTCATATCTAAATCATTAAAAAGTTAGATGCTCGATGAATTTGTATTTCTTTTTTTTTTTTTTACTATGATATTATCACTGACTGGTAAGCTGCAAAATGGCTACAAAGGGTTAATCAATCTAGACTAACTCATCCAAATTTACAGAAAAATCTAAAAGGCATTGGTGTTTTGTCCTACCTTGATACCATTTGCCATAAAGTACATGGGTTTAGTTTCCTTAAAAAAAAATTAAATCCACATATAAATTAAGAATCTGTCACAAATATTTCAATAAATGTGTTCATAATTAGAAATAATTTTTCCTCAAAATGTGCAATATTTTTATTAACTTTTTTCCCCTTAGAGTTATTACCATGGACTTTCTACTTATAACTTAGCTTCCTAGTTATAAATCACAAATCACAAAGTTCCCATCTGGCTTAGAGTATATTTACATGAAACTCAGGATAATATTAACCAAGTAATATGAGTCAAAACAAAACCTTCCACTAAATCCCTGCTTACCACCCCAATTAACTGTTGCTATTCATTCAAAAGTTATTAGTTTTCCTAGACAGCTTAAATGACTAAAACTAAATATGTCAATTAGAATGTGTTGTTGCCCTGTGGAATGTGAGCTGTACAGGTGATTTTATACACATTATAGCCATGAGTGAGGTATTCAGCACACTGAATAAAACAGGTAAAGTAAATGGGCCAGGAAAGGTCAGTTTGTAGGTCCCTAAGAGACAAACTCTGTGCAGACCCAGTAAGATCTTACTGAGACATGCAGGGAGAGGCAGAAAGCACACAGAAAAGCCCTGTCAGGTGCAAACATGAGAAAAAGAAAAAAATGGGCACAGAAATCAGGATACATTACACTTTCACAAATTTCCTTTAAAACGGCAAATTGTAATCTCTACAAAGATACTCTCTCCACCTACAAAAGGATGCAGGATGACATTTGCCAAGATATTGTCTTTATAAGAACTTAAAAACTTATTTTATGGTATTTTTTTAAAAAATGAAACAGGAAATGTTTCCCTTGGACATAATGAAGAGGTTTCTAAAAGTAAAAGCAATATGATAGCAAAGCCAAACTTCAGGTAAACTTCCCCAACTTACAGAGTTTAAAGAATAATTTTCTCTTTCAGAATAGACTAAGATTTTTCTCAGTGTATCTTTACCACACAGGTTAAAAATATTCTACTGTGGGGATCCTGGCAAAAAAAAGAAAATTGAAAATCATTGGCTCAGACAATTTCTTAAGAACTAGGATTTTTCCCTAGCATTACTTGAAACTAATAAAAAAAAAAAAGGCTACTAGATGCAAAATAATTTGGTGATCTCTCAGTTCTCTCTATAGTCACCATGAAAATTATCATCTGTTCTATTAACACGTAAGAAAAATTATTGTTTTGTGTTTAGTCTACTTTTTTTTTTTTGCATTTTTTAAAGGTGAGGGGTAATGGGCATGTAGAAACACAAACAAGACTACCATCTCTAATGACAAAATGTACCACACAAAGAAAGAGGACCAATATAATAACAGCATTTGTATTATAATATACCATTTTAAAAAGTCACTGAAGCTAAGTCAAATTTTTTTTAGGTACAGGATCTTGCTGTTTTGCCTAGGCTGGTCTCAAATTCCTGGCCTCAAGCAATTGTCCCACTTCATCCTCCCAAAGTGCCATGATTACCACCTGAGGCACTGTATTTGGCCCAAAATAAGATTATAAAGTTGACAGTGAAAAAGAGGAAAGGAATTTTAGAAACAAATTATGATTGCGTCTACCTAGGCATTTGAACCAACATATTTAAACCCCAATTCCTAACTGAGTACACCTTGTCAATAAATTCAGCCCTTAATTTGCAATAAGATTTGCTAGGGTAAGTACAGTGACTGGGTGGGCTTGGGTGAAAAAAAAAAAAAACAGGAAGACTAGAAAATATACCCCTCAGCCCTGCAGGGGGTACTATTCAGAGACAGACATAAAGAGTAAGTACCAGCTGTACACAATGGCTCACCTCTGTAATCCCAGCACTTTAGGAGGCCAAAGAGAGAGGATTGCTTGAGGCCAGGAGTTCAAGACCAGCCTGAGCAACATAGCAAGACACTGTCTCTACAAAAAAAAAAAAAAAAAAAAATTTTTTTTTTAAATATCTAGGTACTGTGGCACATGCCTGCAGTCCTGGTTACTTGGGAAGCTGAGGTAAAAGGATCATTTGAGTCAGGAATTCAAGGCTGCAGTGAGCTTATCATCATGTCATTGCACTCCAGCCTGGACAACAGAGCAAGAATCCTATCTCTAAAAAAAAAAAAAAAAAAAAAATTTTTCTTTTAAAGAATAAGTGCCCTCTTTTTGCTTTCCATGTAGAGAAGATAGACATTTCATGGTAGACAACACTCTTAAAAAGAACTCATAGTTCCTGAGAGTGCCCAAGAGCTCTCTAAGGATTTGGAATAACAGTGGTAAGAAGAAAAAGAACAGTCACTCTGAGGATACAGTGGGAATAATGAGAGAATATAGTTGGGGAACCAGCCCACTCACCCACTCACTAGTAATAAATGAATCCTCACACAACTGCCAACTTAGGCCAAAGACAACAGCCAGCCCATCCATGTTATTCAGGGCCAGAAGAAATTGATCCAGATTTTGAAGAAATACACCAATTGCTAAGCCCCTGAGTAGGCTATATCAAGTAGTAGAATAAATGAAACTCCCAAGTAGGGTTGCTTTCCAAACAGAAGTGCCCTGTACCAAGTTAGATCCAGGTATTTAATCCTTGGAGAGCTTTTATAGACCATAACCTACTTATCCCTACATGGCTTTTTGTGGGAGTGTTACTGTCCTGAAAAAAACCAAACACCATTCAGGGCCAAAACCAGAACTCTCAGACGTAGGGACCTTGGGTCTCTCACCCATTAACAGAAGCAGAATGATGGGGAAATGTCCCTTTGAGGGATTTGAATCTACTAAGGAAGAGAATATTTAAAAATAGCTGTTAGATTAATAGATATTAATTTACTTTGTTTTTACTGCCACAGGAAAATGAGAGCTATTTGATTTAAGTTTGTTCTCTCTCCTTGATTTCAAGACAGCCTTCTTTATCTCAAATGAGACTACTAAAGCATAAGGTTCCGGAAGAGAACAATTCTTCTTGACTTTTGTTTTAGAAAGCCTAAACTAAAATGGGATTCCCGGCTAGGAAAAAGAATAAGAGATACTGACTTTGAAGGGGAGTTTGCAAAGGGGGTCTTCCACTATGAGAAAAACAGAAAAGAGTAGAGACAGAGTGAAATGATTTGGAAAAAGAAAGAAGTCTGAAATTTTAAGAAGTACAACAGGAACCTAACCTGCTCCCTCCCAATTCCCCAGGGATAAATGAAAAACCTAGGGAGGCTGATCTTTAACTACCGAGATCCCAACCTCAGCAAAGATTTCATGTTAAAATAAAAGCATAAGCAGCTTACATGTCAGCATTTTACCAGTGTAATCTGAAGACCTGGAGAAGTCTTTCTGGATGTCTCACTACTTAAAAGATTCCCCGAGACATTATGTAACATGGTTTGGTGACAGGTGGGAAGAATACCCACCCCAACCCAATAACTAAGAATGACTTTACTGTGAAGGAAACTTTGAATCTGATTTAAATTTTCCTTCAAGAATAAAGAATTTTGACCTTTCTTAATGCTCCATCATAACTGATGCATCTATACTTAGTAATGGTATTTTTAAACTCTATTAAAACATAAAAGAAAATAAATAAAAAATGTGTATTTGTATCTGCATCTGAATTATACTTTTATTAAATTCCATACAGTGAACTAAAAATTTCAGCAACTCTGTGCTGGACTATATTTAAAATAAGTTCACAATATGCAACATAGTCCCATTGATGTTTACAAAACAGATGTACTAAACTCATAAGGTTTACCACTCAGCATCACCAATGGCTTTTGCAAATACATAGTCTCTCCCTCCAAAACACATAACACCATCTTTCAAATAGAATTTCCATTTGTTCTTGCTTCGATGAATCTAGAGGGAGAAAAATAGTCTAAATTAATTAATTTTACAATTAAAGATCATTAACATTTCTTTGCTATGGCAAATGGGACTACTCTGACTCTAAATGTAAGTTCTTATAAAATAAGACCTCAAGATATTTTATTATGAAATCTATAACCTAATTATAGCCTACGAATATGGGGAGGAGGAGGGGACAGGGGTGGATGGGTGGAGGGAGGGTGGTTGGAGGGATCACCTCTATGGTTTATCCTACAAGGGTACAAGTGAATCTTTCTAAAAGTAGTATACAGATGTCTTGACATAACAACTAAGAAAATGACATGAAGGCTACGTTAACCAGTTTGATGAAAATATCTCAAATTGTATATTAAGACACCATACTGTACCCCATGATTGCATTGTTACACACAGCTATGATTTAATTTTTAAAAAAAGATAGTTTATTCATTCTCTCAACAAATATTTGAGTGTCTACATATCATATAATGTCTTATAGCCTAGAGATATGTTAGTTTAAGATATACATAATAAACATATATTTATATATTATACATTATATATACTAAGAATATATACCATTATACAAAAGAAAAAAACCAGAAAGGGGTCAGACACAGTGACCTGTAATCCTAGTACTCTGGAAGGCTAAGGCAGGACGATCACTTGAGCTCAGCACTTTGAGACCAACCTGCGCAAGAATGAGACCCATCTCTACCAAAAATACAAAGATTAGCCTGGTATTGTGTTGAGTACCTGTAGTCCCAGCTACTTAGGAGGCTGAGGTAGGAGAATCACTTGAGCCCAGGAATTTGAGGTTGCAGTGAGCTATGATGATGTTACTGTACTCTGCCCAAGGTGACAGAGCAAGTCTGTTCTATTTTTAAAATAGACTTTTTAAATAAAATAGACTTTTCCCCTTTGAAGAGTTTACAGTTTACTGGGGGTGTGGGGGAACCTATCAAGTAAATTATATAGAATATTAAAAGGTGATAAGTGTTATGAAAAATACATAACAGGAAATGAAAGACCAGAAAATAGAAGTAGTGTTGCAATTATGTAAACAGGAGAGTCAAGATGGACTTGATTTTTGAGGTGACATTTGAACAAAGATGTGAAGAAGGTGAAGAACAAAGCCAGGCAGATATTGACACAAGAGCATCCATGCAAAGGGAATAGGAACAAAAGATCCTGGGAAGGGGCATGCTTGGATTATTCAAAAGGAGTAAAGAGTCCAATATATCTACAAAGGAATAAACAGAGAATATAGAGCTAATATTATCAGGAATGAACAACTGGTGTTACATCGTGAGGAAAAAAGTCATAATAACACACTGAGCAAGGTCAGAAGATACAATTTATAATCTGTTAGATAAATTTTGTAAGGTTTTTTTTGGTTAGTCTTTTTTATAAGTGCCTCAACTATGAAACTAGCCCTATAGTGGAAATAACCTAAATGCCAATCAACAAACAGAAAAATGAAATGTGGTATATCCATTCATAGACTATTATTCAGCAATAAAAAGGAATTTAGTCCTAATACATGTTACAACATAGATAAAACTTTAAAATATTGCGCTAAATGAAAAAGCTAGATTGCAGGTTCAAACCCAGCCCAGGCCAGCTGAACAACAATAACAACTGTAACAAAAAAACAGCCAGGCATTGTGGTAGGTGCCTGTAGTCCCAGCTATTTGGGAGGCTAAGGCAAAAGAATCACTTAAGCCCAGGAGTTAGAAGTTGCTGTGAGCTGTGACACAAGAGCAGTCTACCGAGGATGACACAGTGAGACTATGTCTCAAAAAAAAAAAAAAAAGAAAGAAAAGCCAGTAATAAAAGACCACATATCATTACTTTTGTATGAAACCCTAGAATATGGAAACCCACAAAAACACAAAGCAGATTAGTGGTTCGTTCCTTAGGCCTACAGGAAAATGGGTAGATATTGCAGTGAGAATTGAAGTATGAAGTGATGAACGGATTCTAAAATTGACTATGATACTGGTTGCACATATCCACAAATAAAAATAACTGAACTGTACACGTTCAATAAGGGGACAATACATGTTAGTTATTAAAGCTGTTCTTAAAAACACATATATTCGTGAATTAAGGGTTAAAACTGCCCATTCTATTATACAATCACAGCTACAGTGTTTTACAAATAGAACAAAAGTAAGTGTTTTTAAAATAGAACAAAAGCAATATTACATTTTAGTACTTAAAGTTAAATTGCTAATGTCTAGGCTTGAGGGACACCTTCAACTAACCACCAAGTGCCACTGATTTCTTCTATCCAGAACCTCTGACTTTTCCATGTTCTGACAATGCTGTCTACAGTCTGGGCTCTGGTTACTTCATGAATGCCCTACTTTTGTTTTTCTTATGATTTGCTTTTTCCAAATAAAATAATTAAATCCAATGACAGTTTTCTCAATAACTTTCTCAGAAGGCTAATGTACTGCTCACCAAGTTTGGATTTGTTCTACCAGCGTTCATGAGATCCCAGTCTACTCTCTACTCTGGCCTCCAACCCAGCTTCATTTCCTAGTATTGCACATCCAGTAAGAGAACATTTTGTTCAAGCAGAGCTATCTCTTCACTGCCCCTTAAGCACACTACACCCATTTGTTTCTCTGCTTTTTATCAGGCTATTCCACTCTGAATGCCTACTCTCCGTACTTATCTATACTCTACAAATCCTTCAAGGCCCATTTCAAAGCTCCACGTCACCCATGAAGGATTTGTGAAGAATTGCAACTACAAATGATTTCTTGTATTTCCTCGCCACTTTTAGGATTTATGATCTGTGCTGCATATGTCAGAATGTGATTTATGTGCCACTCTTAACATCTGATTTACCTGTGACATATTTTAGTTGTTGATTTACCTGCCATCTTATTCTATGTCATTCTAGTATTCCATAGAAACATCGTGTTTCACCTCCTCAATTATAAGAAAGACTTTACCTAACAAATGCAATCAGTGTAACCTGGTTCTCTGTACCCTCAATGAATTCTCAACAATAAAAAAAAAAGATTGTCACCTCCTTAAGACAAGGACCATCACTTTTTTGGTATCACTGAGATCATATAGCCCACAGCTAGACCCAGAATACACCATCAAAACTTAAAGAATTAAACTGCTGTTTTGAGATTCATTTAACTGTGAACTATAACTCACCACCACATTTTCTAACATTTTACATAACTTTCTACCATAAATGCAGTTAATAAATCCAAAGTTCAAAAGGTGACTCTAGTACCTTATCATACTGACAGACGATTACATTATCTGTGTCAAACAGGTCTGGCACATCCTGCTCGCTGACATCATCTCCAGAATTTAAAGGGTCCTAAAGATAAAAGATGATCACATTAAAGAATTACATGATGCTTCAAATTTTTTAAAGATGGAAAGCCATATAGAAATAAAGGAACTTGAAGCAACAGAATAGAATCGTACTAAAATTCAAATAGCCTGAGTTTGAATCCCAGCTTGGCCACTTAATTAATTACATGACTGCCTTTGGGTAAGTTAATAAAACTCCTCATATCTAAGTTTTCTCATCTGTAAAATGAGATAATAATAAGATCCATAGGACACTGAGACTATTAAATAATATAAGGCAGGTAAGATTTAATATTATTACCTGATACATACATAAAACTATATATACCATAAATGATAGCTAATACTACTTACACATTTTCTAATTACCATACCCCACCCAGATTTTAATGCATTTATTAGAGTTAGAGGAAAACCATATGATTAGTATAACCTCCCTCTAGTAAAGACCAACAAATACAGAAGCCAGTTCCTAAATACTTAATACTGGTTTCATCTGCACTTCAAGATTAAATAGTTTAAACATCAGAATACAAGTAAGGCTCGGCGCCTGTGGCTCAATTGGCTAAGGCGCCAGCCACATACACCTAAGGTGGCGGGTTCGAATCCCCAGCCTGGGCCCGCCAAACAACAATGATGGCTGCAACCAAAAAAATGGCCCGGGCGTTGTGGTGGGCGCCTGTGGTCCCAGCTACTTGGGAGGCGGAGGCAGGAGACTCGCTTGAGCCCAGGAGTTGGAGGTTGCTATGAGCTGTGATGCCATGGCACTCTACCCAGGCTCCAACTCACAAAAAAAAACAAAACAAAAAACCATTAGAGTTATCTAGACACTGAAACCAAGTCAGGCATTATGGTTGACACCTATACTACTAGCACATTGGGAGGCTGAAACAGGAGGATCTCTTGAGGTGAGGAGTTCTAGACTAGCCTGGACAACATAGTGAAACCCCAGTTTCTATTAAAAAAAAATTAGCCGGGCGTAGTCCAGGTGCATGCTTGTAGTCCTACCCTCTTGGGAGGCTGAGCCAATTTCTTAAATTCTTAAACCCATGAGTTTGAAGTTTCAGAGAGCTATGATCCCACCACCATACTGTACCAGCCAGGGAACAGAGTGAGACCCTGCCTCAAAAAAAAAAAAAAAAAGGATGGCACCTGTATCCTAGTGAATAGGGCACTGGCCACATATACCCAGGCTGGCTGTTCCAACCTAGCCCAGGTCAGTAAAACAACAAAGGCAACTGCAACAACAACAAAAATAGCCAGGCGTTGTGGCAGGCACCTATAGTCCCAAGCCACTTGGGAGGCTCAGGCAAGAGAATCGCTTAAGCCCAAGAGTTGAGGTTGCTGTGAGCTTTGATGTCGCGGCACTCTACCCAGGGCTACAGCTTGACAGAGTACAACTCTGTCTCAAAAAAAGAGAGAAATGAAATCCATCTTCTAATTACATCTTTTTATTTATTTTGGAAAAGTAAATTATTTCAGGTTAATATAAATAACCAGTTCAAAATATTTGATTTTATAATTATATCTTAAGAATATTTTACTGAGGAATATATAGTATAATGTATAGCTAGAAATTTTTTTTTTTTTTTTTGAGACAGAGTCTCGCTTTGTCACCCTCGGTGGCATCACAGCTCACAGCAACCTCCAGCTCTTGGGCTTAGGCGATTCTCTTGCCTCAGCCACCTGAGTAGTTGGGACAGGCGCCCACCACAACACCCAGCTATTTTTTGTTACTGTTTGGCCAGGGCTGGGTTTAAACCCATCACCCTCAGTATATGGGGCAGTGCCTTATTTGCTGAGGCACAGGTGCTGCCAGAAAAAAAAATTTTTTTTTGAGACAGGGTCTTACTTTGTCACCCTCAGTAGAGTGCTGTCTTGCCATAACTCACAGCAACCTCAAACTCTTGGGCTGAAGCAATTCTTTTACTTCAGCCTCCTGAGTAGCTGGAACTACAGGCACCTGCCACAACACCCTGCTATTTTTCAGAGACGGGGTCTCACTCTGGTTCAGGCTAGTCTTGAACCTATGAGCTCAGGCAATCCACCTGCCTGGGCCTCCCAGAGTGCTAGGATTGCAGGCATGAGTCACCCCACCCTGCCTATAGTTAGAATTTTTTTTTTTTTTTTGAGACAGAGTTGTACTTATGTCGCCCTGCGTGGAGTGCTGTTGTGTCACAGCTCACAGCAATCTCAAACTCTTGGGCTTAAGTGATCCTCTTGCCTGAGCCTCCCAAGTAGGTGGGACTACAGTCGCCTACCACACCTGGCTTTTTTTTTGGTTGCAGTTGTCATTGTTGTTTAGCTTGCACTGACGGGGTTCAAACCTGCCAGCCTCAGTATATGTGACTGGCACTGTAACCACTGTGCTACAGGTGTCAAGCCCATAGTTATAAATTTTTAAATATTGTGGAGCTACTTTTCAACATTGTTGGTTAAAAAGTAAATTCTCGAGATCCCTTCTAGGACAACATCTGGCTGGATTATAATAAAGAATTATATTAATACAATTATAACAGAAATAAAAATTTTTTAACAAAAAAGTTAATGAAAAATGGAGAGCTTACTAAGTTAATATCAGCATTTAGACAGTAAAACATTATCTGTCTTGTGCTGTATTTTAAAATGTTATCGCTAGCTACAGGCAGGCAGTAGCTACACAAAGGTAGCAATTAACACGACAGCAGTTGAGTGTTGAGGCCAAATTAGGGGGAATTATTTACTCCCATTGCTGTGATTGGAAGTGTTTAGGAGGCACCCAGAAGCTACAACAAAGGAGGTGATGGTTAAATACACACTACTTTTTATATTCATCTTGAAATGTACAATTTCACAAAATCCTTTCAAGAAAAACAACTCCAGTGCTCACATTGGCAGCACATACACTAAAATTAGAATCCAGAGAAGATTAGTATGGCCTCTGTGCAAGAAAAAGAAAAGAAAACCAACCCTAAAGCAAGTGAAATGAATGAAAACAATCCACAGTCTTGTATCCTGCATGTCTGTTTTTGAATAGCAGCCAGAGGCTCCAAACGTTGGATAAATATTGAACTCTTAAACTTTTGTTATGAAAATTTCCAAACTTACACAAAACAGAGAGACGAGAAAAATTAGCCCTCGAGTATCTATTACCCAGATTCAACATCTCTCAACATATGGCCCATCTATTTCATTTATAGCCCTACTGCTCCCACCTCCTCCTCACTAGATTATTTAAAATCAACTGTTGGCTATCATATCAGATCATTTCACCATAAAAGACTACAGAATGTATATCTAGGAGATTAAGAATTTTTGTTCAAGGGCCGGGTGTGGTGGCTCGTGCCTGTAATCCCAGCACTCTAGGAGGCTGAGGTGGGTATATTGCCTGAGCTCAGGAGTTTGAGACCAGTCTGAGCAAGAGCTGAGACCCTGACTCTAAAAAAATTAAGCGGGCATTCTGTTGGGTACCTATAACCTCAGCAGAAGGAATGCTTGAACCCAGGAGTTGGAGGTTGCTGTGAGCTAGGCTAATTGTATTTTTAGAAGATGGGTCTCTCTTTGCTCAGGCTGGTCTCAAACTCCTCAGCTCAAGCACAATTCTCCCACCTCAGCCTCCCAGAGTGCTAGGATTACAGGCATGAGCCACAGTGCCTGTTCAGGAATATGAATTTTTGAGTATATTTATTTACTTTTTTTTTGAGATGGAGTCTCACTCTGTACCCTGGCCCGAGTGCTCTGGCATGATAGCTCACAGCACTCTCCAACTCTTGGGCTCAAGCTATCCTCTTGCCTAAACCTCCCAAGTAGCTGGGACTACACACACCCACCACAATACCTGGCTATTTTTAGAGGTCAGGTCTCTTGCTCAGGCTGGTCTCAAACTTCTGAGCTCAGGTGATCCACCTGCCTCAGCCTCCCAGAGTGCTAGAATTACAGGCATGAGCCATGACCAGCCCCATACAGAACTCTTGCTTTGCTCCAACTGAGTTACCAAAGCTATTCCTCACAGTTTCTCCCATTTCAGCCCATGGCCCTGCTGTTCACATTTGATTAGATTCCAGCCCAGAAGTCATCTTTTCAGCTTTTATTTAAAGATGAACAGAAATCATTCTTAATTCTGTTTTTTTTCAAGAATAAATGCAATATTTAACATCTAACCCCCCAGAAATGGAATCTACTTTCAAAATAAATGTTAAATCCAACTGCTTTGTACCAACTCCATTGCTATCACCCAAGTTCAGTGTCCTCAAACTTTTGGGTCTCAGGATCCCTTTACTCTCTCAGAAACTTCCTGAACTCCAGAGAACTTTGTTTATATGGGTTACATTAATACTCATCATAAGTATTAGAAATTAGAGCTGAGGGCGGCTCCTATGACTCAAAGGAGTAGGGCACCAGCTCCATATACCAGGGGTGGCGGGTTCAAACCCAGCCTCCGTCAAAAACTGAAAAAATAAATAAGTAAATAAATTAGAGGTGAGAAAATATTTTTTTTTTCACATCAGACAGGTAATATGCTGACAGTATAACAGGGTTTGAGGAGGCTTATAAAAACACAGGCTTGGCTTGGTGCCTATGGCTCAAGTGCATAAGGCACCAGCCACATACACCTGAGCTGGCGGGTTCGAATCCCGGCCCGGGCCAGCCAAACAATGACAGCTGCAACCAAGAAATAGTTGGGCATGGTGGCAGGCATCTGTAGTCCCAGCTACTTGGGAGGCGGAGGAAGGAGAATTGCTTGAGCCCAGGAGTTGGAGGTTGCTGTGAGCTGTGATGCCATAGCACTCTACCCAGGGTGACAGCTTGAGGCTCTGTCTCAAAAAAAAACAAAAGAAAAAACAAAAAAAAATCACAAGCTTGTGAAAACACAGTCATCATGCTTATGAACTAGAAAAGGGTATATAACTGAAACAAATTAAAATTATTTAATCCTTAAAAGCAATAACTAAAGGCTAGAAGTGGTAGTTTACACTTATAATCACAGCACTTTGGGAGGTCTAGGCAGGAGGATTGCTTGAGCCCATGAGTTTGAGATCAGCCTAGGCAATGTAGCAAGATTGTACGTCTGAAAATAAAATAATCAATAAAAAAAATTTAAGACTATAACAAGTTAATGTAAAGTATATATATGTGTGTGTGTGTATATATATATATATTTTTTTTTTTTTTGAGACAGAGTCTCACTATGTTGCCCTCGGTAGAGTGCTGTGGTGTCACAGCTCACAGCAACCTCAAACTCTTGGGCTTAAGCGATTCCCTTGCCTCAACCTCCCAAGTATCTGGGACTACAGGCACCTGCCACAACACCCAGCTATTTTTTGGTTGCAGTTGTTGTTGTTTAGCAGGCCCAGGCCAGGCTTTAACCTGCCAGCCTCGGTGTGTGTGGCTGGCACCCTACCCACCCTACGGGTGCCGCCCAGCTTAATTGTTTAAAAAGTTAGGTTTTCATATCTACTTCTGCATTCATCATCTGTCTTGTAGCCTCTGGAAGACCCTACTATATAGTCATGCAAGAATGAGCATAATAAAGGCAAATAATGTCTTAGGGTTACTATGAAAATAGTTTTGATCCTGCAGACCCACTTGTATGTCTTAAGAGATTTCCAAGCGCTTCCAGACCACACTTTTTAAACTATTTTTAATTGAGATATAATCCACATCTCATAAATTTTGCCCTTTAAAGACACACAGTTCAGTGGTTTTATTCACAAAGTTGTAAAGCAATCATTAGTATCTAATTGCAGAACATTTCCTTCACTTGTTTTCTTACTCATTCCACCTCCCACTAGTCCCTGGCAACCACTAATCTACTTTCTATTTCTATGGACTTGCCAATTCTGGACACTTCACATAAATTGAGTCATACAGTGTGTGGTCTTATTCTGTCTGGCTTTTTACACTTAACATAGTATTTTCAAAGTGTATCCACGTATCAGCACTTGGTTTCTTTTTATGGATAAGTACTATTCCATTATATGGACAGATCACATTGTATTTATTCATTCATCACTTGATGTACATTTGGGTCATTTCTCCATTTTGGCTATTATCAATAATGTTGCTAAGAACATTAGTGCACAAGTTTTCATGTGGACATGTTTTTACTTCTCTTGAGTATACGCTTGTACCTAGGTGTAGAATTGCTGAGGTTATATGGTAACGTATGCTTAACTCTTTCTCATATTTAACTTTTTGAGGAACTTCCAAATTGGTGAGGCTACACTTTGAGAAATGCTTCTCCAGTCTGAGCCACCTTCATCTACGGCCTAACTAATTTTCCTGATCTCACCCTGGTGGTTGGGCAGTTTTTATTGCACCCACCTCCTGGAGTCATCCTTTAAAGAACTCACCTTAGAGAATGTCACTCCCCAGTGTAAAACCCTACAAGGACCTCCCATGACACACAGACTAAAACCCAACTCCACCATGGCCCAAACGTGTCCGACTACCTGCCTGCCTACCTGTCCGACTGCCTCTCCTCTCCACTCTGTCCCTCACTTCCAGTGGTCCAACTTCTGGCCACCTGCCAGCCTCCTCTCACCACCTCAGGGTCTTTTTACTTGTTGACCCTTCTGTCTGAAATGTGTTCCCCTCTAATCTCTGCACAGTTGACTCCTTCTAATCCTTCAGTCTCTCCTGGAAAGTAACTTCCTTAAAGGGACCTTACCTTGACCTTTCCTGTCTGAGGTAACCACCACCACTCCCACCAATAGCTCTTTTCTTTTTCTTTTTTTTTAAAGAGACATGATCTCACTATATTACTTCGGCTAGAGTGCAGTGGCTGTTCACAAGTATGATCAGAGGGCTATGGCCTCCAACCCCCGGGCTCAAGCAATCCTTCTGATTCAACTTCCCAAGTAGCTGAGGCTACAGGTGTGCACCACTGCACCACCTCCCAATAACTCTTTATCTGGCTATATTTTATTCAGATTATTATATTGTTTACCTATTTATAGTTGCTAATTTTCAGCACTATGTTCAGTTCCTAGAACTGGCACACAGTAGGGATTCAATAAATATTTTGGAATGAATCCTACAGTAAAAGACAAAACGTGTGTTCCAGTTGTCTATTGGTACCTAACAAATTGTCCCAAAACTTAGTGATTTAAACAACTGTTTATTTATTTATTTATTGTTGTTGTTGTTGTTGTTGTTGTTGTTGCAGTTTGGCCGGGGCTGAGTTTGAACACACCACTCTTTTTTTTTTTTTTAGATGGAGCCTCAAGCTATCCCCCCCGGGTAGACTGCCATGGCATCACAGCTCATAGCAACCTCCAACTCCTGGGCTCAAGCGAGTCTCCTGCCTCTACCTCTCAAGTAACTGGGACCACAGGCGCCCGCCACAACGCCTGGCCATTTTTTGGTTGCAGCCATCATTGTTGTTTGGCGGGCCCGGGCTG
>CAUYQV010089059.1:0-19208 GCA_963574575.1 Galagoides demidoff
CTGTCCCCCTGGGTAGAGTGCTGTGGCATCACAGCTCACAGCAACCTCCAACTCCTGGGCTCAAGCAAGTCTCCTGCCTCCGCCTCCCAAGTAGCTGGGAACACAGGCACCTGCCACAATGCCCGGCTATTTTTTGGTTGCAGCCATTGTTGTTGTTTGGCAGGCCTGGGCTGGATTTGAACCCGCCACCTTAGGTGTATGTGGCTGGCGCCTTAGCCACTTGAGCCACAGGTGCCGAGCCACTAAAGTAATCTCTTGCTCAAGGTCTCCTGGACCCAAGACACAGAACCCATCCTGAGCTTCTCTGGTTTCTTGGCTGCACTATGGCAGAGGGGCCTCTTCAAGTTCTCGTCTCCTGTGCTTCCAGGATCAGGTCCCAACAGTCTTCCTTCTCTTAGACTTCTCACATATAATTTCTTCTAATTCATTCATTTCTCTTCCTTCCCTTTTTATTCCCAACATTTTCCTTTCACCCATCCTGAGTCTAAATCTCTCATTGCCTTTTTCTTATTTTTCTTTTAATGAACACTTGACACTATGAATTTCTTGAAATTTAACTCATTTAGACCACAGGGTCATAGCTGTTCATGTGGAGTACTGCTAGGCAAGTCACATATGCTCAAGGATATGAATAAGCAATAAATTAAAAAGTCAATTGGCTAATAAATATATGTGAGAGAGATAAGGTATTAAAATACAATTACAGTGTTTGTGTTAAATTAAATTACATTAAATTTAAGAAGCAAGTATTTATAATTTTTCTTCTTCGTCTTTCTGAGAGCAAGACTCCTTTGCTGAATTTCCAAGCCTTTGTGTATTGGTTGGGGTAATGGGTAGAGATGCAGAAAGGCAGAAACTAAGAGAGGCTAAAATGACCTATAATTTTTTTTTTTTTTTGAGACAGAGCCTCAAGCTATCCCCCTGGGTAGAGTGCCATGGCATCACAGCTCATAGCAACCTCCAACTCCTGGGCTCAAGCGACTCTCCTGCCTCTACCTCCCAAGTAGCTGGGACCACAGGCACCCACCACAATGCCCGGCCATTTTTTGGTTGCAGCCATCATTGTTGTTTGGTGGGCCCGGGCTGGGGATCCGAACCCGCCACCCTAGGTGTACATGGCTGGCGCCTTAGCCAATTGAGCCACAGGCGCCGAGCCAAAAATGACCTATAATTAAAAAAAATTTTTTTTTAAGAAGCAGAGTCTCACTTTATCGCGCTCAATAGAGTGCCGTGGTGTCATACAGTTCACAGCAACCTCTAACTCCTGGGTTTAGGCAATTCTCTTGCCTTAGCCTCCCAAGTAGCTGGGATTACAGGCTCCGGCTACAATGCCTGGCTATTTTTTTGTTGCAATTTGGCTGGGGCCAGGTTTGAACCTGCCACCCTTGGTATATGGGGCCAGTGCCTTCCTCACTGAGCCACAGGTGCCACCCCTGACCTATGATTTTAATAGCTGTAGAAGAAAATGTAAGAGTAAATTCTTGTTATCCTGGATTAGGTGAAGGTTTTTTAGATATGATACCAAAAACACAAGTGACAAAAGAAAAAGGATAAACTGGACTCCATAAGAATTTAAAACCATTGTCCTGCCACATGTGGTGGCTCACGTCTATAATCCCAGCACTGTGGGAGACTGAGGCAAGAGGATTGCTTGAGCTCAGGAGTTCAAGACTTGTCTGAGAGTGAGACCTCAACTTATTAAAAAAATGAAAAACCTAGCAGGGTGCCACAGCAATCCCAGAGGGTTCGGGAGGCTGAGGCAGCAGGATGCCCATAGCATGAGGTTCAGGTTATAGTGAGCTATGATGCCGCTGTTCAGGGTAAAGGGTGGGACTGTCTCAACAAAAAGAAAAAAAGAAAGAAAGAAAAACAAAAATAAAAAAGAAAACAAATCATAAAATCATTGTGTTTCAAAGAATACCACTAGGAAAAGTAAAAAGACAATCCACAGAATAGGAGAAAATATTTGCAAATCATAAAGGTTATACAAGACTTCTAACCACAATATATAAAGAACTCTCACACTCAACAATAAAAAAGGAATATGGGCCAGGTGTGGTGGTTCATGTCTGTACTCCCAACACTTCGGGAGGCTCAGGCGGGAGGACTGTTTGAGATCAGGAGTTTGAGACAGCTTAGGCAACACGGCGAGACCTTGTGTCTACAAGAAAAATATCAGATGGAGCTGGGCGCCTGTAGCACAGTGGTTATGGGGCTGGCCACATGCACCAAGGCTGGTGGGTTCAAACCCAACCCAGGCCAGCTAAACCCAATCTAGGCTAGCTAAACAACAATGACAACTGCAACAACAACAAAAATAGCTGGGCATTGTGGTGGGCGCCTGTAGTCCCAGCTACTCGGGAGGCTGAGGCAAGAGAATTACTTAAGCCCAACAGTTTGAGGTTGTTGTGAGCTGTGACACCATGGTGCTCTACTGAGGGTGACAAAGTGAGACTCTGTCTCAAAAAAAAAAAAATTAGCTGGGCATGGTGGCAGGTACCTGTAGTCTAAGCTATTTGGGAAGCTGAGGCAGAAGGATCACTTTTACCCACTGAGTTTGAAGTTGCAGTAAGCTACGATGATGCCACTGCACTCCAGCCTGGGTGACAGAACAAGACTCTGCCTCAAAAAAGAGAAAAAGGGACATATAACCCAGTTAAAAACTGGGCAAAGAATGTGATTGGGCATTTCTCCAAGCAGACATACAAATGGCTAACCAGCACGTGAAAAGATGTTCAACATCATTAGTCATTAGAGAAATAAAAACCACAAGGAGATACCACTTTGCTCCCACTGGGATGGCTAAAATAAGAAATACTGACAATAGCAAGTGCTGATGATGATGTGGAGAAATTGGAACCCCCAAATACCCTGAGGGCATTGTAAAATGGTGCAGCCACTTTGGAAAACAGTTGCACAGTTCATCAAAATACTAAACATGGAGCTAACATATGACCCAGCAATTGTATTCCTGGGCATATATCCGAGAAAAACAAAAACATGTTTGTACAAAAGCTTGATGTATACAAACGTTCATAGTGGCACATCCAAAAAAAGTAGGAGCAATCCAAATGTCCATCAAGTGATAAATGGGGTGAAAAAAATGTACTTTATACATGCAACAGAATATTTGGGAATAAAAGGAAGTACTGGTACCTGTTATAACATAAATGAACCTTAAAAAGATTATACTAAATGAAAGAAACCAGTCACAAAAGGCTTCTTTGTATGTCATATGATCCCATTTATATAAAGTATCTAGAATAGGCAAATACACAGGAATAGAAAGCAGATTAGTATTTGCCAAGGGCTGGGAGTCTGGGGAATAAAAAGTAGGTACGAAAGTTCTTTTGGGGGTCATGAAACTGTTCTGGAATCAGGCAGTAAAGATAGTTACACAAGTCTCTGAATATAATAAAAATTATAGAATTTTATGGCATGTGAATTACATATCTCAATAAGGCTGCTGCTTAAAACTTTTTTAAAAACAGGTTAAGGGGCTGGACATAGTGGCTTACATCTTTAATCCTAGCACTCTGGAGGCCAAGGTGGGTGGATTGCTTGAGCTCAGGAGTTCATGAACAGCCTGAGCTAGAGTGAGACCCCCAACTGTACTAAAAATAGAAAAACTGAGGCAAGAGGATCTCTTGAGCCCACAAGTTTGAGGTTTGCTGTGAGCTATGATGCCACGGCCCTGTACCAGGGCAACAGGTGAGACTGTCTCAAAAAATAAATAAATAAAAAATAAAAACAATTAAGGTTTTATTTTGTAAACACAATTAAGGTTTACAGAAAGAAGGATAAAGGGGTAAAGAAAAAGAACTTAAATGGAACTGTGGAGAGGGTTGAGAAATTGCAGAGAAAAGATGAGATGAGAGGAATAGTTGCCTTAACTGTGGCATTATGGAGAAAGAGATGAAGAGTTGTAGGAAGTTTTGCTGTGAGGTACATGAGATCATTTTCCTTACATTCCTCCCCATCTCTTCTCTTCCTTCATCAAGAAAATTTAGTTAAAGATCACTAGTTCTTTTCTTTTCTTTTTGGAGACAGAGCTTTAAGCTGTCACCTGGGGTAGAGTGCTCTGGTATCACAGCTCACAGCAACCTCCAACTCCTGGACTTAAGTGATTCTCTTGCCTGGGCCTCCCAAGTAGCTGGGACTACAGGTGCTGGCCACAATGCCCAGCTATTTTTTGGTTGTAGTTGTCACTGTTGTTTGGCAGGCCTGGGTTGGATTCAAACCCGCCAGCTCTGGTGTATGTGGCTGGCATCTTACCTGCTTGAGCTATAGGTGTAGAGCCCATTAGTTATTTTCAAAAAAAAAAAAAAAAAAGAAGAAAATTTTGGCCTCAAATATATATGCTGTAGGATATATAAAAGTTGAAAAGTTGGGAATACTCTGAAAATAGCGTATTATAAAAAGCATATACAGTATTATACCATTTTTGTAAATATGAGGTCATATAATTAAGTTTGTGAACTCATCCTAGAAAAAGTGTTACATGCTACATTGCTGAATATCATTGTGGTCACTTTTGAAGTACTCCTTTAGGAAGCTAGAGCTGTTGTATGAGGTTTGATAATTAAGTTCACAAATTCATCCTAGAAAAAGTGCTTTGAAGGGTGGACTAGGCACTGATGTTGGTACATGGCTTCCCAAGGGGAGTACTTTGAAGGTGACCACAGTGATTTTTTTTTTTTTGGAGACAAGAGTCTCACTTTGTCACCCTCCATAGAGTGCTGAGGTCTCATAGCTCACAGCAACCTCCAACTCTTGGGCTCAAGTGGTTCTCTTGCTTCAGCCTCGCAAGTAGCTGTGACTAAAGGTGCCCCCTACAACTTCTAGTTAGTTTTTAGAGACGGGGTCTTGCTCTTGCTCAGGCTGGTCTTGAACCTATGAGCTCAGGGCAATCCACCTGCCTTGGCCTCCCAGAGTGCTAGGATTATAGGCCTGAGCCACTGTGCCCAGTGAAGGTGACCACAGTGATATTTAGCAATGAGGTATGCAGCACTTTTTCTAGGATGAGTTCCCGAACTTAATGGTCTGACCACAGAAGAATATCTGAAACATCTACCACAAAATATTAACAGTGCCTATCTCTGTTGAAGTGATTTTGGATTATTTTTAATTTTATTCTCTTGTTTCATCTCTATTTTCTAATATAATACCCATTTATGTACATAATTTAAACAAGTCTTTTTCTTCAAGGAAAAGGCTTCTCTTTACATATAGTACTAGGTTTCTCCTGGCATTAGTGATGGCCATAATCCTGAAGCCTGGCCTCTAAGGAACACAGAAAACTTTCTTGTGCATACAGCAATAATTTCAGGGGTATACCCATCACTTATCTTCCATGGGTACTTTTTTTCCCTTTTAAAGCACCATTTTTAAGAGGCATTCACAGGAATACACATATAAGAATTTATGATTCTGAACCACAAACCATTACTGGGACACACACGCCTTCATTATGGAAAAACACAGTGATACAGAGACACAGAATCTAGAAAGCTCATCTTCTGAATCAGGGAGGAAGAATAAATGAGTATGGTAGGTGACAGTGGAGCCTTGGCTGGAGGGTATTGACAACCATATTGTAATACTGTGTCTACATATCAGCCTCCCACACAAGGACTCTGTTCCTTGAGGTCAGAGATTGTTATGTACTCAACTCTGGGTCTCTGGAACTAATTACACAGTGCTTGGAACATGGTAGGTGCTCAGTTATTAGTTGATTATTAGTTTTTAATTTTATGAAGCCAAATTTATTATTTTCTTCTTTTATGGTTAAAGCTTTTTGTATCCTTGGTGGCTGGGTGTGTTGGCTCATGCCTGTAATCATAACACTCTGGGAGGCGGAGGCAGGTGGATTGCTTAAGCTCATGAGTTTGAGACAAACCTGAGCAAAAGCGAGACCCTGTCTCTACTAAAAATAGAAAAACTGAGGCAGGAGGATCACTTGAGCCCAAGAGTTGGAGGTTGCTGTGAGCTAGGATGCCACAGCACTCTACCCAGGGTGACAGCTTGAGACTCTGTCTCAAAAAGAAAAAAAAAGCTTTCTGTACCCTGAGAAATCTTCATCTATCTCAAGATTATAAAGAAATTTTCCTATGTTTTCTTTTAAAAGCTGTAGAGTTTCAGCTTTTACATTTAGGTTATTGAATCTTACATTAAGTATTATCAAGCTCTTTCACTGATTGATTTCATTTTATTTTACAACTAAAGGGAAGTCTGCAGGCATGCATGAGATTTTGTATGGTGCCTTGCCCCACCCCCTTCACATTTTTTACAAAGCACTTTTTATGTATGTTATATTTCACTGATCTTCCCACTGACTTACCAAAGGAGGCAGAGCCATTTTCATTTTAAAAAATAAGGAAATTACTGGGTGTGGTAGCTCATGCCTGTAATCCCAGCACTTGGGAGGCTGAGGGGGGTGGGTGGATTGCCTGAGCTCACAGCTTCGAGACCAACCTGAGGAAGAGTGAGATCTTGTCTCTTAAAAAAAATAGCCGGGCATTGTGGCAGGCACTTGTAGTCCCAGTTACTTGGAAGGCTCAGGCAAGAGAGTCACTTAAGCCCAAGAGTTTGAGGTTGCTGTGAGCTAAGATGTCACAGCACTCTACCATGGGTGACCAAGTAAGACTGTCTCAGAAAAAAAAAAATGGAAATTGATACCCAGAAAATTAAAACAACTTGCCCCAAATAACTCAGGGAATAAATAACAGAATTAAGAAGAGACTCAGGAATCATAACTTTTGACCTTTAGTTAAGAATGCAAGAGTAGGCCTGGCGCCTATAGCTCAGTGGTTAGGGCGCTGGCCACATACACCTGGGCTGGCAGGTTTGAAGCTGGCCTGGGCCTGCTAAAGAGCAATGACAACAACAAAAATAGCTGGGTGTTGTGGTGGGTGCCTATAGGCCCAACTACTCTGGCGGCTGAGGCAAAAGAATTGCTTAAGCCCAAGAGTTTGAGGTTGCTGTGAGCTGTGATAGCATAGCACTCTATGGAGGGCGACATAGTGAGACACTGTCTCAAAAAAAAAAATGCAACGGTAGAGTAAATTGTGCATATAACTTGATTTCAGACACCACAAAGCACCTTTCTTTAGAGCATATCTCAGATTTCTTTCCTGAGAGTGACCTGGTCTATATCAAGACAAGTTTAATATTGTGGCTCACAAGTTCCAACAAAATTGAAGAGGAAACACTGAGCCGGAAGAGCTCATTTCAGACTCTTTTTGTACCCTGATTAAATGGAAAGACGTGGAAGGCGAGGAGGGGAAGAAACAGAGGATCCAGAGTGAGAAGAAAGTAAAAGCTTTCAGAAGATGAGTCCTCTAGCTATACCTACGAGGTAGACAGTGGAGTGGTATGCCTACCCAACATAAAGTTATGAAGTCTAGCTCTCCAGAATCAGGAAAAGCCTGTTATGAGAGCCCTTTTCTTGGCCCTTGTCTCAAATGAGTGCCTCTTGGTCTATCATAATAATATTTATTAGTAATCCTTTATTAAGTACTTATATGCCAGGTAATTTATCTCTAATTCCACTGTAACACATTCAATATGTTACGGGATATGGGCCTAATCACTCCCATTTTACAGATGAGAAAACCAAAGCTTAGTGCATATAAGTAGTTTGCTCTCATTTACACAAATGAGATGATATTCAAACCCAAGTCTGCCCAATTCTTTTTTTTTTTTTTTAAGAGACAGGAGTCTTACTTTATCACCCTCAGTAGAATGCTATGGCGTCACAGCTCACAGCAACCTCCAGCTCTTGGGGTTAGGCGATTCTCTTGCCTCAGTCTCCCGAGTAGCTAGGACTATAGGCGCCCGCCACAATACCCGGCTATTTTTTTTGTTGTTGTTGCAGTTTGGTCGGGGCCCCGGTTTGAACCCGCCACCCTTGGTATAGGGGGCCGGTGCCCTACTCACTGAGGCACAGGCGCCACCCAAGTCTGGCCAATTCTTAATTATTTCCACTACAACTGCCTCCCAAAGAAAAGGATCAGGACCACACGCTCTTCTTATAGTCCTGGCATTTACCCTGCTCCCAGAACAGCAACTTCCTACCTTTCCTGGGTAGGCCCACAGTCTAGCCCTCACTTACATGGGTTATATCATACTTGCTTCTCTATTCTCTGAACCTACAGTCCTTTCATATTACTGTCCCCATGCTCTGATAACACTCCTCAACCCTACCTCCTGCCTAATTCCTAGCCCTCATGTCTCTGTCCCATTCATGGTACCCAAACTTCCTTTCTCCTGCTGCCATAACTACCCAGTGTGCTCCTCAACCATGTATTTGCACAATGTCGAACTACCTTCTCCTATTATCCTATGTTTCTAAATCGCCCACCAAGGTGCTCAGTGGAAATGGGAATTTAAGCAACTCTTTCTACCTGCTCAGCAAAAGGGAAATTATCTGGGTGGAAAAGCCCAGAAGAAAGGTTTACCTGTCTTTGGTCATGAGAGTCTTTCTGCCATAGAAATCCCCTCCCTATTTTTTGGCCTTCTGAAGGAAGACTGGGAAGACAATGGTATTCAGTTGCTATTATCTAGCAATCTGACCTTGACTTGGGACCCAGATAAGGAGCCTCTGAGATAGAGCTGATAACTCTTTTTCTGACTGGGTCTTCTCTTGAGTAGTATTGAACGGAAGAGAGCAGGAGGGTAGATTTGGGAATGTCAGCTTATGTTTAGGTCTCCACCTGCTAGGAATCTAAGTCTGTATAACAAGGCTGATTATAACAAGTCAGGTGCCCCAGGCATTGCAATGACTGTGTCCCTCTCTGGTATTGTAGGGCCTTTTGGCTACATTCTTGCTTACTCCACCCTTACCTGAAGCCTACTGGCTCCCAGAGCACTAGAAGATATGGTGTGTGTATGTGTGTGTGTGTCTGTGCGTGCATGTGGAGGAAAAGGCTTCCCAGCTCTTGAAAGCTGAGTGGATCCCTGAATATTCTCCATCATAAATTTACAGTAGCTTTAGGGATGTCTCCTCCCATTAAGTCTTTGTTTCTAGATCTTAACTCCCCCATACTATAGCATCTTCATTACAAATGTCCGGAAAGAAAGGACAGAATCTTCTGCTTCTTGACAAAATAGCATAAATGGCATTAGCCCAAGCCCAGGCTTTTCCCCATCTCTGCACCACAGCCCAAATGTATGCATGATGAGCTTGTCTAATGCTTATGCTCAGGCCCTGCTCAGTTCCCCCCACCCCACTCCACCCCGCCCCCCTCTCCCTTTTGGAAAGACAAAGCCAACCCTCAGAAGCCAGGACCCAAACGTGCTATCCTGGCATCTCTGCCTTGCCCCTCCCCCAAGCCCCGCTGAGCCATACCTCTGTAAGGAGCCAGACCCAGAGGAGGTTTCTGTTCCTTTTGCACTCCGATCAACCCGTACCTTGACAGTTCCAGCTGAGGCACTGTTCTACAGGAACTGGGCTGATTTCCTAAGATCTGATTTCTGTTAATACAATGGCATCGTTGCTAATGCAGGGAGGCTGCGCAATCCCAGCCCTAGCCTCCTTGCTGCTGCCGCGGCCGCTCTTGCTGTGGTGACGTTGCTGCTCAGGGAAGGGGGAAGGGTAAGGAACAGGCATGCCCACAGTGCAGCCACTCAGCCTCCCTCCCTGTCAGTCCCTGTGGGCCTGTTGGCCTGGGGAAGGGGGAGGGTAGAGACAGAAGTCAGCCACAGAGCGCAATTAAGTGCTGGAGATGGAGAATTCTCAAGACAGCAGTGGGAAAATAGGGAGAACTGCGCCTAGCTTCTCTCTAGTCCTTAGGAGTCTCAGGGAAGATGTCTGGGCAGGGCCTTGGAGCTTCCTCCCTCTCTTCCTTCCTTCCTTCCTTAGGCCCCTCCTTTTAGATCTTAGCCAGAAACCTCTCCCTCCTCTTTTCACCCACTGTGAATGACTCCTTGTTTTCCAGCTTTTTCTCTCACTAGGATTCAGACTAGTCTCAGGCAGAGCCATCAGCCTGGGAGGGGGATTCGTAAAGCCCTGAAAAGAGGCTGCAGCAACTAGTCACCATTCTGCCAGCAGTAAAGCCAAGCTCAGTTCTTGGGGATGTCTAACTAGTTTTAGCACTAGGCTTCCTTGGATGTGCCTCCTCAGGAAATGGGGTCTGTCTCAGAAAGAGAGGCTGGGGCAGGTACAGTGGCTCATGCCTATAGTATGAGCACTTTGGGAGACTGAGGTGGGATGATCACATGAGGCCAGGAGTTCAATACCAGCCTGGACAAGAAAGGAAGGCTCCTTCTCTTAAAAAGAAATTTAAAAGCTGGGTGTGAGGCTGGGTGGAGTGGCTCACACCTGTAATCCTAGCACTCTGGGAGGCTGAGGTGGGTGGACTGATTGAGTTCACAAGTTTGAGACCATCCTGAGCAAAAGTGACAGCTTGAGACGTTTGTCTAAAAATAATAATAATAATAAATAAATAAAGAGATAATAAAAGGTGTGGTAGCACACGTCTATTATCCTAGTCACTCAGAAAGTTGAGGCAGGAGGATCCCTTAAGCCAAGAAGACTGAGGATGCAAAGAATTCTCAGTCCTGCCTTACAGAATCCTCTGCCCCTTCCTAGCTCAATCCTCCTCAGGTTCTGGGCTAGTTCTGTGGGTGTAAGAAAACAGGAGAAACCATATCCAGAGCCAGTTGTACAGTACAGTTGTCACTGTCTACTTCTTCTTCTTTTTTTTTTTTTTTTTTTGAAACAGAGCCTCAAGCTGTCACCATGGATAGAGTGCCATGGCATCACAGCTCAAAGCAACCTCCAACTCCTGGGCTTAAGCTATTCTCTTGCCTCCGCCTCCCAAGTAGCTGGAACTACAGGTGCCCACCACAATGCCCAGCTATTTTTTGATTGTAGTTGTCATTGTTGTTTGGCAGGCCCAGGCTGGATTTAAACCCACCAACTCTGGCGTATGTGGCTGGTGCCTTAGCTCCTTGAGCTACAGGTGCCGAGCAGTCACTGTCCACTTCATGCCACTGCTCTGTGTTACTACCCTTGAGCAAGAGATGGTCTCAAGCTGGTCTTGGTCCCCAAGCACTAGCCCAGCCTAGGGCTCCTTCCCAATGTTGACTACTAGCTGGACTCCACAGCCGAGCACTTCGATTTCAGGTCCTAAGACAGAAGAGCTGGCAAAACCTCTGGCCAGGAACATAGCAGCTACCTCTCAAGACTAGAAAGAGATGACTTTTCTTTACCTTTCTTGATTCTTCTATTCCCTATGAGACCCATGTATCCACTGATACCATGCTTGGCTGAGCGGAATTATAGAGAGGACAAAAATACACAAAGACCCACCTCTGAGGAGCCATGGCCTCTGGAACCTACAAAGCAGAAAACAGGTGGGAAAGGGAGACTGCAGTTCATAAAACTAGCTAACCATTGGGAGTCCTCTTGAAGAGGTTTTAAGGAGCAGAAATGGTGTTATTACATTTCCCTTTCCCCTAGCTGATACAGAACAGGAAGAGACTTGAACGAGCAGCTCTAGGTTTAGGCAGAGTTGATCTCCATGACCAAGTGCTTGGAGTTCAAGCACTTTGGCCCTGAAATTTCTGTAAGGCTAAGCCATGCACTGTACTGGAAAACTAGTACTTAAGAAATGTTTCCAGTTGCTTATGGAAAGTGGCAGCTCTCATACTTTCAGTACTTGGCTTAATTCACCACATCACAGACCACAGTGTCACTTACTTTCCAACCACTACTGCCAAAGATCTATAGGGCTTTTGATGAAAGATCAAATTATTCCCTAGCCAGAAAAAATATACAAATACTGTCACTTATAAACCTCAACTGCCTTTTTACTAGTCTCTTCACCTGCAATCTACCTTCCAGTACTCCTAGATTTACCTCTCTAAAGCACTACCTTTCTTCAATGATGAAGGAAGTTTTTCAAGAAAATTCCTCCTTCCTAGAACTCTGGGAGGCTGAGGTGGGTGGATTGCCTCAGCTCACGGTTCAAGACCAACTTGAGCAAAAGCAAGGGCAAGACCCCATCTCTAAAGATAGCCAGGTGTTGTGCAGGTGCCTGTAGTCCCAGCTACTTGGGAGGCTGAGGCAAGAGAATCATTTGAGCTCAAGAGTTTGAGGTTGCTGTGTGCTATGATGCCACGGCACTCTACCAAGGGCAACAGAGTGAGACTGTACCTCACCGGAAAAAAAAAAAAAAAAAGAAAGAAATGAAAAGCAAATTCCTCCTGTTCCTGTAAATGGCTTCCCATTACCCAGAGAAGCAAGTTGAAATTCCTCATTTGGGCTTTAAAGGTCTTCCATCTTAGCTGTCTAATCCCTTTCCACCCAACCTTATTTTCCATCTCCCATCATGTAGTCCTTTAAACCTATTTTATAAGCTAATTTCCACTCTGCTGCCTTTGTTCATTCAGATTCTCTTGCCTGTTACAATGGCCATACTCAAAATTACGAAAATTTGCAAGGCCCAAAGCAACTCTTCCATTAAGTCTTCTTGGATCACCCCAGAACCAGAAATAATCTCCCTGTTCTCTGAACCAGTGGTTGCAGGATTTTTATCTTACAGACAAGAAAAAACTCCCATGAAAAACTAGGGGATCAATACAGAACTGCCAATTGCTTATACTGCCAAGTAACATCATTAAGAAAAACAAAACAAAAAACTATACAGCCTATAGTCATCATTTTGTAAGAAAAATCATACAAAGAGAAAGCATTCTCTTTCTCATTTCATTGCATACTGACATACTTAATCAGAAACTACCATTAATCCATGAGAAGTAAATCATGGGTCACTTCACAAGGTTATTGTTCCTTTTTGCATATCTGCCTAACGTTTCTTTTAGGTTGTAAAGTCCAAATTATATTCATCTTTGTATCTCTAATATCTGCTATATAAAACAATATCATTTTTGTGTTTCTTATAAAACCATAGTGCTTGGCGTATAGGTGTTTAGTCAAAGTCTTCTTGAACAAGAATAATCTAAATAGAGATATTCATTGAGTGTAAATTAGAGTAGTGGGCAGACTTGGTGGGTACTCTTCCAAGGGCAACAAAGTGAGACTGTCTCAAAAAAAAAAAGGGCACTAAATATAGACCTACTGTTCGATACTGCAATTCCTCTACTAGGTATATACCCAGATAAAAAAGTCATTCTACAACAAAGACATTTGCACCAGAATGTTTACTGCAGCCCAATTCATAATTGCCAAGACATGGAAATAGCCCAAGTGCCCATCAACCCATGAATGGATTAACAAATTGTGTTATATGTACACCATGGGATACTATGCAGTCATAAAAAGATGGGAGACTTCACATCTTTTTTTTTTTTTTTTTTTTGAGACAAGAGTCTTACCATGTTACCCACCCTTGGTAAAGTGCGGCAGCGTCACAGCTCAGCTCATAGCAACGTCAAACTCTTAGGCTTACGTGATTCTCTTGCCTCAGCCTCCCGAGTAGCTGGGACTACAGGCACACACCACAATGCTGGTCTATTTTTTGGTTTCAGCTGTCACTGTTGTTTATCAGCCCTGGGCCAGGCTTGAATGCATCAGCCTTGGTGTATGTGCCTGGTGCCCTACTTACTGAGCTATCGGTGCCGAGCTGAGACTTTACATCTTTTTTTTTTTTATAACTTTTTATTTATTTTTATTTTTTATTTTTTTGAGAGAGAGCCTCAAGCTATTGCCCTGGGTAGAATGCCATGGCATCACAGCTCATAGTAACCTCCAACTCCTGGGCTCAAGCGATTCTCCTGCCTCAGCCTCCCAAGTAGCTGGGACTACAGGCACCTGCAACTACACCCGGCTATTTTTTGGTTGCAGCTGTCATTGTTGTTTGGTGAGCCCAGGCTGGATTTGAACCCGCCAGCTCAGGTGTATGTGGTTGGCACCTTAGCCACTTGAGCCACAGGTGCCGAGTGGAGATTTTACATCTTTTATGTTTACCTGGATGGAGCTGGATATTTTTCTTAGTAAAATATCTCAAGAATGGGAAAAAAAAAAGTATCCAATGCACTCAATACTACTATGAAGTAGTATATAATCTTCTACACATTCATATGAATGGTAAAACATAACTATAGTCCAGAAAATAGAAGGGAAGAGCGGGGGGTGGGGAGGTTGGAAAGGGGTAGGGCATTTGGGGACCCCCACCTAATGTGTATAATGCAATGGTACATTTCAAAACTATTAAGAAAAGAGTATAATTGTCTGTGTTAATTAGTTTGATATAAGCATTTCACATTGTATATCAAATCAGTACACTGAACCCCATAAATGCGTCAATGTACACAGTTATGATTTAATAAAAATATATATATATAAAAAGAAGTGAAATACTGGACCATAATGCAGTCTGTCTCAAAACTTTTGTAGTGATCCGCGTACATCCAAGAGAAATGAAAACATGTCAACACAAAAGACTGCATATGAATATTCTCAGTAGCATTATTCATAAGAGTTAAAATGTAGGCACAACCATAATGTTCATCAACAGATGAAGGAATAAATGTAGTACATACAGTGAAATATTATTTAGCAATAAAAAGGAATGAAATACCGACGAATGGGCGGTGCCTGTGACTCAAAGCAGTGGGGCACCGGCCCCATATGCTGGAGTTGGCAGGTTCAAACCCAGCCCCAGCCAAAAACTGCAAAAAACAAACAAATGAAAAAAGAAATACCAATGAATGCTGCAGCCTAGATGAACTCTGAAAACATTATGCTAAGTAAAAGAAGCCAGACACAAAAAGGTCACATATTGTTTGATTCCATTTATATGACTGTCAAGACTAGGCAAATCTACAGAGACAAAAAATAGATCAGTGGCTGTCAGAAGCTGGAGGGAGGGAGAAATGGGAAGTGACTGCTAATGTGTATGGGGTTTCTTTTGGGGACAATGAAAACATTCTAAAATTCTAGATTATGGTCATAGTTGTACAACTCTGTGAATATACTAAAAACAAATGAATACTTTAAATAGTAAAATGTATGGTATAATAAGAATGGACTATGTTAATTCTTGTTCTACTTTTTCATTAATCATTTCTTTTTTTTCATCTTTGAGACAGAGTCTCAAGCTGTGGCCCAGGGTAGAATGCCGTGGCATTGCAGATCACAGCAACCTCAAACTCTTGGGTGTAAGTGATTATCTTGCCTCAGCCTCCCAAGTAGCTGGGACTACAGGCACCTGCCACACCCAGCTATTTTTTTTTGTTGTTGCAGTTGTCATTGTTGTTTCGCTGGCCCGGGCCAGGTTTGAACACGCAAGGCTCCATGTTATGTGGTCTGCTCACTACCAGAGAAATCTTCCTTGTTCTAACCTTTAGAGTGTCAATTTTCTTCTTCTTTTTTATTTTTTTTTGAGATGGAGCCTCAAGCTATGCCCTGGGTAGAGTGCCATGGCATCACAGCTCATAGCAACCTCCAACTCCTGGGCTCAAATGAGTCTCCTGCCTCCGCCTCCCAGGTAGCTGGGACCACAGGCGCCCGCCACAACGCCCAGCCATTTTTTTGTTGCAGCCATCATTGTTGTTTGGCAGCCCAGGCTGGGGATTTGAACCCGCCACCTTAGGTGTACGTGGCTGGCGCCTTAGCCGATTGAGCCACAGGCACAGAGCCACAATTTTCTAACAATAATACTTGAATTGTCTGACACTATTAGCCATCCTCTCCTATTCAAACCCCTTTTCCTCTTTGGCTTCTATAACACCAACCCTCCTACTTCTACTTCTTAGACCACTTTAATAAAACAATACCTAGCCCATGTTTAACTGTAGATTTATGGCAAGATTCAGATTTGAAGTCTTTTTTTTTTTTTTTTTGAGACAGAGTGTCAGGCTGTTACCCTGGGTAGAGTGCCGTGGCATCATAGCTCACAGCAACCTCCAACTCTTGGGCTCAAGCAATCCTCCTGCCTCAGTTTTTTTTTTTTTCTATTTTTAGTAGAGACAGGGTCTCATTTTTTCCTCAGGCTGGTCTTGAACTCATGAGCTTAAACAATCCACCTGCCTTAGCTTCCCAGAATGCTAGGATTATGGGCATGAGCCACCGTGCCCAACCAGATTTGAAGTCTTTTTAACCCAAGAAGTGTTTAGCCCTTCCCATTGTCTTTGCTGTTGATTTCCAAAGTTTATGCTCTTCCTAAACTTCTAGAATCAACTCTCCAGTAGCCTATTAGATACTTATTACCTAAAAATTAACATATCTAAAGCCCAATAGTTTTTTTTTTTTAAATTTCAAATCAGCTTTCTTTGGACTTCCAGCGACATATGCTTGAAAATGTAAGAGTCAGGCCCGTGCGGTGGCTTACGCTTATAATTCTAGTACTGTGGGAGGCCAAGGCAGTGGATTGGCTGAGCTTACAGGTTTGAGACCAGCCTGAACAAGAGCGAGACCCCATCTCGAAAAAAATAGCTGGGTGTTGTGGCAGGCACCTGTGGTCCCAGCTACTCAGGAGGCTGAGGCAAGAGGATCACTTGAGCCCAAGCATTTAAGGTTGCTATGAGCTATAATGCCATGGCACTCTACCAAGGGTGACAAAGTGAGACTCTGTCTAAAAAAAAAAAAGAAAATGTCAGAGTCATTTGGACTCTTTTTACATGTGAGTCTTCCTTCCAATATTTAGGCATTGATGTAATAATAAAATTATGTTTTTATTATAGTTCAACTATTATGCTAAGCACTTACATTATCTCATTTAATCCATATAACCACTCTCTAAGCTATGTGTTATTATCCCCACTTTATGAATGAGAAATCTGAGGCTCAGGGTTTAACTAATGTTCTCAGTGTAACCCAGGCAAGTGAGTGTCTGAGCTGGGATTCAGATACTAATCTGTCTGATTCCAAATTCACCACTTGTTCTGTGCCTAATTCCTATCCCTAGTCCTATCATCCTAATTCAGGCCTGTATTACCTTTCCTCCCAATTATTACACAGTCTTCTAACTAGTTTTCTTACTTTCACTCTGCCATTCTGCTCCCAGCTATCTTCTATACTGACACAAAATTAATCTACCCAACACGTTACTCTACTACTTAAAATTCTGCAATGTCTGCCTCCTGTCTACAGAATAAATCCAAATTCTTTTTTTTCCTTTTTTGAGACAGAGTCTCATTTTCTTGCCCCTGGTAGAGTGCTATTGCATCATAGCTCACAGCAACCTCAAACTCTTGGTCTTAAGTGATCCTGTTGCCTTAGACTTTCAAGTAGCTAGAATTGCAGGCACCCACCCCAATGTCCAGCTATTTTTTAGAGATAGAGTCTCGTTCTTGTTTAAGTTAGTCTCAAACTTGTGACCTCAAGTGATCCATCTGCCTCAGCCTCCCAGAGTGCTGGGATTATAGGTGTGTGCCACCACACCTAGACCCAAATTCTTTAATGCTTAAAGTTCCTCTCTAGATATCCAATCACATTCCCTTTGCATGTCAAATCTATTCCAAATTCTCAGTTTTGGCTCACTGCACTGAGAATCTATCTGGAATGCTCCCCCAACTTCCTTCCCTGCCCCTTTTAAGAGGCTCTAGTTCACATTCTACCATGTCTAAAAGCTTTTATAATGGAAATCCTTCTGAACTTCAATACCGATTGTATGTATACCAAGCCTTGGCCATTTCATTTTATTATTCATCTCCTGATGACAAGTATACTTTTGGAGGGTGGAGCAGTGTCTTATACCTTGATAGGGAATCTGAACACAGTGCCTTGGCACATAGTAGAGCACCAGAGATGTCGTTTGATAAAGCTACTAAATAGCAAGCATAGCAAGCTAACTGGAGCCCAGTCAGCTTTCAGAAGGTTAGCTAGCCTGAGAACAACATACCTGATAAAGAGGAGGAAAGTAAAGAAAAACTAAAGCTGAGCCTTAGTAAAGTGCTTAGTAAATAAATCTTTAATGCCATTTTCATACTGAGGATGGAACATGACTGAGCAGCTGTCTTTAGTCAGTACATTCCCTACCATTTATACCCAAGTCATGACCCTACAGCAAAGGTTGCAAAGTGGCGGTCACATCCAGTGTGTCAATTGGTTTTATGTGGCTTGCACAGTAAAAATGCCACTATAATGTACACCGCTATGATTTAATAAAAACAAAACAAAACAAAACAAAAATACCCTGCTACCATAAAGATTTTGGAGATTTCTGCCACAGGAAAAAAAAAAATCAAATTTCCAGTTTGTCTTGCTTGGAAAGTCATATTAAATGACCACACCAGGCCCCCATTCCTAGATAGTAATAATCAGCTGGAATTGAGAGCAGCTGCCTTTATTAGATAGGGACAGGCCCTTCAGTGTGTTATGTTCCCACCACTGCTTATGGTCACTAATACCTGACCAGCTGTACTGGTTCATTTTACTTATTTGCCTGGCTCCTGTAAGACAATTCTTGCCCCAAAGTAACAGTTATGTTTTTTCTTTATATCCCTACCCTCTGGATTTATTTCATATTTCATCAGTGCTAACCACTGAAGTATTATTCATAACATCAAAAAATTGGGACTATTTTAAATATCCTATAGAAAAATGGCTAACTGAATGGTGACCTAGCCATGCAATGAAATATAATAGAAACACAAAAATGTTTACAAGGATAAGGTTGATAAGCTAATTTTAAAAGTAGGATATCAAACTACATATAAAGAATTCTGCTTCCTGCATTATTATGAACACACTATTACAGGAATCCTTTCTACTGCAAAGAACTAGATCCTGTACATGTATAACATAGACTTTTAAAAGCATTTCACAGCTCTCGGTAAATAGAGGAAATCTCTGAGGCTATTCTCTCTGAGTCCCAAAAAAGGGGAAAAAAATCATGAGCTGTGAACTAAGGAAGGGAGAGGACTCTTCGTGAGCCAATTCCCAAAGCATCACTATACTCAAGATGATAAGCCTTGGTTGGGACCACTGGAAAGCAAAGGGAGCTAAACCTGAGATTCCTGCTTTAAGCAGGAACCCTCAAGGAAAGCACGCATGAGTCAAGGTGGGGTGGTGGTGGTGTGGGTGTGTTTCCACAACTTTTGGTAGAAGCAGATACAAATTTTACGGGGAAGAAAGTATCTCCCAACTTAAAAAACAGAATTTTTTTTTTTTTTTTTTTTTTGAGACGGAGCCTCAAGCTATCCCCCTGGGTAGAGTGCCATGGCATCACAGCTCATAGCAACCTCCAACTCCTGGGCTCAAGCGAGTCTCCTGCCTCCGCCTCCCAAGTAGCTGGGAC
>CAUYQV010089061.1:0-14300 GCA_963574575.1 Galagoides demidoff
GAAAGTATTAACAACAGATTAGACCATGCTGAAGTAAGAGGTAGAGGATAAAGCTCTTGAGATAACCCAGATATTTAAAGTGGCTGAAAAGAAGAGAGAGAAAGCAGAACATTCACTGATAGAATTGTGGGACTCTATGAAGTGTTCAAACATACGAGTTATAGGTATCCCAGAAGGGGAAGAAGAATGCCCCAGGGGAATGGAAGCCATTCTAGAGAATTATAAATGAAAATTTCCCAAATATCACTCAAGATTCTGTTATACTTCTTTCAGAGGGATATTGGTCCCCTGGTCGCCTCAACTCAAATAAACCTTCTCCAAGGCATATTGTGATGAATTAACCTAAAGTCAAGACAAAAGAAAAGATTTTGCATCCTCACTGGTGGCTGGGGGAGGGGAACCACAGCCTTCCATATGCTTCCTTCCTGGACCTTCCTAAAGCAGATTTGCCTGAGGTTAGGTCTGTCTCTTTCCAGGTTGGTAGGAGGGAGCCAGGCTGAACTTCCAAGAGAGACCTGCCAGGCATAAATGCCAGGCAGAGCCATTCCAGAGGGCAGGGGAAAGTCCCCTCCTAGCAGAAGGGACATTCAGGAGGGACCCTGCTTCCTCAAATTCAGTACAGCTGAGCCACAGTTTTCTCTCATAGGGGGGTGGAACATACTCAGGTCACAGGATCACACAACGTAGAGGACCCTTTGCTGAGGGAAAAAGTGGCCTCTGTGATCCTTGGTTCTCCAGTGGGTTAGGTCAGAGTTCTTTTGCCTTTCTGGTGCCTGGGGGTGGGGCAGACCCTCCAGACTGTGTGGGCCTCAGGGCTAGCACTCCAATTGCTGGAGCACTAGGAGGCTGGCCTGGGCAGGGGTAGTCTATCCTGAGATCAAAGCAGGAGGATGAGCTGTGAACACAAGGCAGTGGAGACAAAGTTTGTTCACTTTTTGTCAGTTGGGATGAGGATCCAGGGCATGGTAATTCCTAGTTGCAGGAAAATTGGGGTTTTATGGCCCTCTCCCCCAGGGAGAGAAATCCCATATTCACTTCTTTGCTTAGCGAGCCCAAGGAAATCCCCTGGGAGGGGGTGAGGCTCCTCCTTACACCTTTGTTCAGTACTGGGTTCCTTCAGTCCCTTCACTCTGTAGCTGTTCTCTGCTATCTCCCTTCCTCTTTTATGTCTTCATTTGTGTCTGTGGAGAGGCTGAGCACCTTGATTTCTTTTCCTTGGGTTCAACTCCTCAACTTCAACTGCTCTGAGTTCACTTCAGTCCAATTTTTCTCCTTTTGGACCAGAATCTCTGGTGATAGCTGTCTCTAGCTGACCATCTTGCTGCACCCCCTCCTTAGCAGCAAAATCTTAATTGGGTAGTTTCTAGTGGTGAGGGCATACTCCATCACAGTTGTAACAGTCTTAGGAATAAATGTGAACTACCAACACAAAGAGCCAATACTGAAAAGTATTTGGCAAAGTTTAGCTGAAGTTATGGTCCCAACTAGGGGTCACCTGAAAGCAATTCTTAGGGAAGCTGGTTTGGGACCATTGCAGGAAGCATGCCAGGCAAGTGGAAAATCATATTTCCCCTTCATGTTTACATCTCTCCACTATCCAGTGTGTGACAGCATCATGATTCCAGGTACACTAAAATGTCATTGTCTCAGATCCTGTTATGGATTGAATTGTGGCCTCAAAAAGATATGTTGAACTCCTAATATCCAGTACCTATGAAAGTAACATTATGTGGAAGTAGGGTCTTAATGGTAAGATGAAGTCATTAAGGTGGAGCCTTAATCCACTATAATTGATCTTATAAGAAGAGACACAGTGATGGACACAGAGGGAGAATGCCATGTGAAAACAGATACAGAGATTGAAGTGATATGTCTACAAATCAGGACTGCCAAGGACTTCCAGCAACACCAGAAGCTAAGAGAAAGGCATGGGACAGATTTTCCTCTAGAGCCCTCAGAGACAGCATGGCCATGCCAACACCTTGATTTTGGTCTTATAATATCTAGAAGTGTGAGGGAATAAATTTATGTTGTTTAAATTCACCCAGTTTGTAGTAATCTGTTACACCAGCCCTAGAAGACTAGCAGGCTTTGATTAGTTATGGCAGGAGTTTCCAAGAAATGTAAAAGGAAAAGTTGGAACCTACTTATGAGAGGGTATTGTGTGTGTTATTTGGTGTTCCTGGGCCTTCGTCAAGTCTAATGGCCAGGAACAAAAATGCAGAGAAGATCCAGCTCAGGTCTCTGGTTCTGAGGTTTTTGTAGTTAAGAGTCTCACTGCACATTTTGATCAAGGCATCTAACATTCCCAATTCTTATTTCTCCATTCATTTTATACTTTTGGCCCCTGGAAATTAAAATAGTAATATTAATAGGTAGTATTTATTAAACATCTTGATTGTTCTAAGGGCTTTTACCTTAAGTCATCACTAACAAAAATGAAGTCATTATTATTGCTATATCTATTTTTATAGATGAAAAAATTGAAGCACAGAGATGTTAAATTATCTGCCAAAGATCTCATAGCTAAGACATTACAGAGGTAAGATTTGAACACTGGCAACAATGGCTTCAGTCTCTGTGTACTTAACTGTTATGCCAGACTGACTCTATGGCAAGAAATATGGGAGAGTGCCAAATAGAGTTCACCAAGTACTGAATATCCCATTAGTCCAACAACCTACTGCCTGTCAGAAATAAATAGGCTAACTTTGTTACCATGATGTCTGGACATACTCAAAACAGATTGCTCTTTTGAAAGCCCGAAGGCTACAATTTCAATCTCCTGGACCCAATTTCATTTTTCAAGCAAGTTTATTTAGATTCCAGGTCCCTGGACTCCCTGTCAAGCTTTTCCTTGTGCAAAGGAGTCATCTTCAAAGTATAATATAATTTGCTTTCGCCTGAAGATAGTAGTTCTCTCTTAAGATTATTTAGAGGATAATAACAAATAAGTTAGAGAGACATAGACATGAATTGATATTTTCCATGCAGAATCTGGAAGCTTCTCCAAGAATCTCTCCACTCAATTAATGATCATCAGGTGCTACTAGTGCCAAGGGTTTTATGGACAAATTGAAATCTCAAATTGAAACTGAAATAATAAAGCGTAGTCCTTCACCAAATTCCATTTGGCCTCTGGATCAATCAGACAGAAATGTTTGTGGACGAACCTTAGCAATAGCTTTACTTCCAAGTCAACAATTTTGGATTTATTTCTTCTTTGACATCAACAGAAATGGGGTTTGTTTCTTATGGAGTTTGCAGTAAATTCACATATAAATACATAACTCTTTTGATGGATTTTACTGTCCAGCTGATTCCTCCATTAAAAATAATTATGTTTTGGCAGATTTTCTTTCTCCACACCCCATTACAAAGATTGATAACTCTGTTAAATTAGAAAGAAAAATGAAGGCTCAGCGCCTGTGGCTCAAGTGGCTAAGGTGCCAGCCATATACACCTAAGGTGGCAGGTTCAAATCCAGCCCGGGCCCACCAAACAACAATGACGGCTGCAACCAAAAAATAGCCGGGTATTGTGGCAGGCGCCTGTGGTCCCAGCTACTTGGGAGACGGAGGCAGGAGACTCAACTTGAGCCCCGGAGTTGGAGGTTGCTGTGAGCTGTGATGCCATGGTACTTTGCCCAGGGGGACTGCTTGAGGCTCCTGTCTCCAAAAAAAAAGAAAGAAAGAAAAATGAAGAAAAGAAACCCTTGAGGTTTCTAAGATATGCTGACTTTAAGCCCAATTCAAACTTGGGTGTTACTTATGGAATTTCAGGTACTCCTGCAAGTTTTACCATTTCTTAAACTACGCTTACAGATAAGGAATTTTTAATAAATTCGACCTTTATCCAGAATTTGGTGGAAAAGTTCAGGTATTTGTACCGTTATGTATTCTTCCCACAACCCCAGCATGGCCTTGGGAAATAGTTACATGCTGGGGACTTTGTACTCTTGCTTTCTTAATTTTAAATTTATGAAGGTGGAATGGTCAGATCCTTTCGGATACTCTTGGCTCAGAACCCAAACAACTTCTTTCATGTACCCCTGGCTGCAGAGTCCTATATGTAAAGTATGATAACAGGCAGGAAAAATGTATTGCACTCATCATAGTGCCATAGGACACATCCATTCTCCCTGAAGGAGAGAGACACTGATCTTTTTCCAGAAATGATGGGAGGGTTATGTGGGATTTTTGGTTTGAGGTCCTGTTCTTCATCTGAAACTGTGTCCAAACAGGAACGAACCAGATTGGTATCTTCTTTTATCCCTCTTTACATAACCAGTCAAAAAATGTTTTTAACCTGGAATTTTTAAAAGTCAGGTTTATTAAGATATAATTTGCATATAACAAATTTCATCCTCTTAAAGATAAAACATAAGTCAAATTTATTAGAGTTGTAGCAAATGGGGTGGAGGTGCCCTCCTAAGCTACAGAAGGAATGGTGTGATGGTTAATATAACACATAAGTCAAATTTATTAAAGTTGTAACTTCACCTTTATTAAAAGTACAGTTCTATGAGTTTTGACAAACACGTAAAGTTGTATAATCACCTCCTAGATCAAAATATATAGTATTTACACACTATATATTCCCCAGGGCCCCTTTATAGGCAATACTTTCCATTCCCCACAAGCTGCTGGCAACCACTAATCTATTTTCTAGCCCCATAGTTTTGCCTTCTCCAGAATATAAATGGAATTACACAATATGTAGCCTTCTGATTCTGGCTTCTTCTACTGAGCATAATGCACTTGAGATTTATCTGTTATTGCATGTATCAGTAGTTTATTCCCTTTTACTGATTAATAGTATTTATTTCATTGTGTGGATATACCAAAGTTAGTTTATCCATCCACCCATGAAGTGTATTTTGGTTATTTTGAGCTTTTATAAACATTTATATGCAGGTTTTGGGGTGAAGGTACATTTTCATTTCTCTTATAGATACCTAGGAGTGGGATTGGTGGGTCATATAGTAAGTGAATGTTTAAAAAACACATTCTTCTGCCCAAGTCTGTGCCCATTCCTTGCTGAAAAGACAACTACTATTGGTTTGTTATAGGGTTCACCTCCCCAAGCCTTTAGTTCACCCCCAAAGGTTTGTCTTCTAGTCAGTTCTTAGAAAGCAATCATCATCAATCATTTTATTTTGATTTTCTGGTTTTTTGGGTTGTAATAATTGGAAAGTACTATAGTTGTTTCATATTTCAAATAATGGGCCAAGTACCAGTTTTTCAAATGGTTTTAATGTGGAGAGGCTATTGCCATTCCTCAGGTTGGAAAACCCAAGGGCTCCATCCTAATTGAATGGAGTACCCTTGTGAATGCTAGCCAAAAGTCTCAGTGATTCTCATGAGGCTCTCTTTTTCTCTCTTGTGCTCTCTCTATCTCTCTCCCTGTTTATCATTGCCTTCCAATTGATCCTGTCCCCAAATGCTCCCTCTAAGTTTCCTTCTACATACCCCCATATCAACTCTCTGAGCAAAGGCACTTACAATTTCCTCTTGTCTTCAGTGCTATATCGTCCACTACTTTATCTCACCTCCATCAGCCACTTGGAAAAAACTTCAGTCCTCCAGACACCTTCCTTAGCTTTGAAAACTTTCTTGGACCCAGCTGAACTTTAAGGTTTCCAATGATAAGTGTCCATACCACTTCAGGAAGAGTGACTGGCTGACCAGAGCAGGTTCTTTGGGTTGCTGCAGGCTTCTCTGTCCCTGCTCCCTCATGCATGTTAATTGTTTGCCTTGAAAATCATTTTTCTTGGCTCGGCGCCTGTGGCTCAAACGGCTAAGGCGCCAGCCACATACACCTGAGCTGGAGGGTTCGAATCCAGCCCGGGCCCTGCAACCAAAAAATAGCCAGGAGTTGTGGTGGGTGCCTGTGGTCCCAGCTGCTTGGGAGGCGGAGGCAGGAGACTCGCTTGAGCTCAGGAGTTGGAGGTTGCTGTGAGCTGTGATGCCACAGTACTCAGGGCGACAGCTTGAGGCTCTGTCTCAAGAAAAAAAAAAGAAAGAAAATTATTTTTCTTGTTTGATTCACCTTGATTGACAGCTTCAAGTACAGATATACCCTCTTAGTGGAATTCAGCTGAGGGTTGGTGCACACCTTGGGTTTGTCTCTTGCCTTGGCATTCCCCAAATACCTTATGATTTCCACAAAGATGCTTTCTGTTTATTTCTTAGAGCAGAGTCCCTAGTCAATCACTGAGACAATCATTCCAGCTTTCCACAATTTTCCCTCCATTTGTTAGAACTGTTGCCCTTTGACCTCTGGAATTGAAACTGACTGACTGCCACTTTCATCTGTGCACAAAAACTAGGTCAATATTGTCTCACACTTTGTTCAAGTTTGTTTGTCATGCTCCCTCTCCCCAGCTTATGGAAAGGGAAAGCTCTGTCACACATTCTGGTAATGTGCTCTCTTTCTGTTTTTAACCTTCCTGTTTACCTACCCCTCCACTAGGAACAACATCATCTTTATACAAGAGAAGGTAGTCTCAGAATCTTTTGCCCCAAATTCCCCCAGGATAGTGGATTCCCCTCCATGTCACATTTCATGGAAGTAGATTTTTCTGACATATTTAGGACTCCCTAAAATGTTACTGACTGGCTCAGCATCAGTGGCTCAGTGGTTAGGGTGCCAGCCACATAACCAGGGGTGGTGGGTTTGAACCCAGCCCAGGCCTGCTAAACAACAATGACAACTACAACAAAAAAATAGTCAGGTGTTGTGGTGGATGCCTGTAGTCCCAGCTACTAGGGAGTCTGAGGCAAGAGAATTGCTTAAGCCCAAGAATTTGAGGTTGCTGTGAGCTGTGATGCCACAGCACTCTACTGAAGGAAGCATAGTGAGACTCTGTCTCAAAAAATAAATAAATAAAATAAAACAAAAATATTAGTGACAATGTGAAGATATTAGAGGGCTTTCAATTCTTTAGGTAGTCTGCCTGATATATTTGTGGACTCCAGGCTTGGCTAATTCTGATCAGTAGTTTCCACTCAATAAAAGGAGGAGGAGGAGGAGGGGTATGATCTTGGTCCAAATATTTCTAGTCTAGTGTTATGTGAAGAAGAGTGCAGTGTCCTTTTGGGTGAGGTTTGCTACTTGGCCTGAGATGCTGTGGTGAAGTTCTTAAACAGGTTGTGATTACTCTTGATTTGAGTTACAGAGATGAAATTTGCAGAAGCCATCTTCAGCTGTGAAGGGGGGGTCTGAGAACTGGTTTTGAGAATTGTGTTGAGAGTGTCCTGTTCTGGTCAGGGCTTCCTCTTCCTGTGAAAAGTAGACAAGCAGATTTCTGGGTAATGTCAACAAATACTAACCTGAAACAACAACATTCTCCAGCCCTGCAAGCTGTTTCTCCGTCCGCGTTGCCTATCTCAGTGAATGACACCATTCTCCACTGTTGCCCATGAAGAAATCTTGGATTCATGCTATACTCTCCTCCCCCATTCTCTACATCTTGTCAATGTTCAATTCCACCTAAAAGTACACTTCTTTTTTTTTTTTTTTTGGCCAGGGCTGGGTTTGAACCCACCACCTCCGGCATATGGGGCTGGTGCCCTACTCCTTTGAGCCACACGCGCCACCCTAAAAGTACACTTCTTGCTGTAGATGACCACAACTGCTACTCAGGGTCTTTCCAAAATGTGCCCTCATCAGAATGAGCTAGACAGTCTCCACCTCCTCCAGACTGGTAGGTAAAATGATCTGTCTATAGTGCCACTATATCATTTCTTCTAGATTATCCCATTGTCCCCCAATGGCTGCAATGTAACTGCTAAACTTGTATCATGGCATACAAGGTTCTTTGTGATCTGGATATAGTTTATGGCTTCAAATTCATTTTTTGTCACTTCCCTTCCCTCAGTAATATCAGCCTACCCATGATTTCTTAAAATACGCCATCAAAGATTCTCATGATGCCAGAGATTTGCATTTGCTTTTCCCTTTGCATAGAACAGGCTCCCCAAATTCCTTATTTATATGCTTCACAAACTCTTATACTTTCTTCTAGTCACAGGTTAAATTCAGCTTAATCTGTAGAGCCTTTATGATAACACAGGCTGACTTACACATTCCTTCCCTTGCTTTACTAATGTTGTTTATGTGGCCTCTTGTAGAACAATTGTTTTCAATCGTTTACTGCCTGTTTATTTTTTCCTGGGCCATCATGACAGTGAGTAACAGTCTTTAAACTGGGCACTTGAAATAATAAAGGAAACTCATGTGTTGTGTACATGAAAAAAACAAGTTATAGAAATTGTCCCCATCTCTTTATCAAGCATAATCCCTCATTCTTGGTCACTGGTAAAAAATTCTTTCCCTGGCTCAGCGCCTGTGGCTCAAGTGGCTAAGGCACCAGCCACATACACCTAAGGTGGCGGGTTCGAATCCAGCCCAGGCCCGCCAAAACAACAATGACAGCTGCAACCAAAAAATAGCTGGGTGTTGTGGTGGGCGCCTGTGGTCCCAGCTACTTGGGAGGCTGAGGCAGGAGACTCGCTTCAGCCCAGGAGTTGAAGGTTGCTGTGAGCTTCGATGCCACGGCACTCTACCCAGGGGGATAGCTTGAGGCTCTGCCTCAAAAAAAAAAAAAAAAAAACCCAACCTTACCTCCCTGAGTAAAGTCTACTTGCTTGTGATGTGATTTTTTTAGTTTGTTAGCTGTATTCTATTTGCTAGGATTTTATTCAGTACTTTTGCATTGATATTCGTTGGTAAAATTGGTGTGCAGTTTTTCTTTTTGGTTTCTTTTTGGGTTCCTTTCTGGTTTTGGTATCAGGGTGATGTTTGTTTTATGGAATGTGTTTGGGAAGGTTCCTTCCTTCTCAGTGTTTCGGAATAGGTTCTGCAGGATAGGTATAAGGTTTGATAGAATTCTGGTGTTGAGCCATCTGGTCAAGGGCTTTGTTGTTGTTATTGTTAGGGGCTTTTTTTTTTATTGTTCCTTCGATTGCCATGCTTGCTATAGGTCTGTTTAAGAAATCTATTTCTTCCTGGTTGAATGTAGTTATTCCAGATATTGGTCCATTTCCTTCACATTGTCAAATTTCTGGGCATAGAGATTTTATTGTAATCAGAGGTGATTTTTTTGTGTCTCTGTGGTATTTGTTGCTATTTCTCCTTTTTTTTTTTCCTTTCTTCCGTTTTTTTTTTTTCTTTTTTTTTAGAGACAAAGTTTCACTTTGTCCCTCTTGGTAGAGTGCTGTGGCATCACAGCTTACAGCAACCAGCTCTTGGGCTTAGGCAATTCTCTTGCCTCAGCCTCCCAAGTAGCTGGGACCACAGGTGCCCGCCACAACTCCTGGTACTTTTCGTTTGCAGTTTGGCTGGGGTAGGTTCAAGAACCTGCCACTCTCAGTATATGGGGCTGGTGCCCTACTCACTGAGCCGCAGGTGCCGCCCTCCTTTTTCTTTTCTGATTGAGGTTTTTAGAGATCTTATTTTTCTCTTTCTAACTAATCTGTCAAAGCTTTATTAATTTTGTTTATCTTTTGGAAGAATCAACTTTTGTTAATAACCTGAATGATCCTTTTGTTTTCAATTTCTTTTTTTTTTTTTTTTTTTTTTTTGAGACTGAGGCTCACTCTGTCACCCTTGGTAAAGTGCCAAGGCATCATACCTCATAGCAACCTCAGACTCTTGGGCTCAAACAATCCTCTTCCTTCAGCCTCCCATGTAGCTTGGACTACACTCACTCACTATAATGCCTGGGGGTAGTTTTTCTATTTTTAGTAGAGACAGGATCTTGCTCTTTCTCAGGCTAGTCTTGAACTCCTGAGTTTAAGCAATCCACCCACCTCAGCCTCCCAAAGTGCTAGGATTGCAGGCATGAGACCCCACGCCTGGCCAGTTTCATTTACTTCTGATTTAATTTTGGTTATTTCTTTTCTTCTGCTAGGTTTGGGATTGAATTGCTCTTCCTTTCCCAGTTCCTTGAGGTGGTTCGTGTGTGCTCTTTGTGTTTTCTGAATGTGGGCATTGAATGTAATAAATTTCCTTCTTAGGACTGCTTTTGCCATATCCCATAGGTTTTGGTAGGTTGTGGTTCCATTGTTGTTATGTTCGAGGAATCTAATAATTTTCTTCTTTATCTCTTCCTTGACGTGCCGGTCATTCAGCAAAAGATTGTTTAGTTTCCATGACTTTGTTTGGGTAGGAAGGGTTTTGTTGGAGTTGAGTTCTACCTATATTTCACTGTGGTCTGAAAAGATACAAGGCATAATTTGTATTCTTTTAATTTTGTTGTGGTTTGATTTGTGTCCTAGGATATGGTCAATTTTGGAGTATGATCCATAACTTGTGAGAATAACATATAGTCAATAGTTTGGGGGAGGTATGTTCTTATATGTCTATTAAACCTAATTGTTCTATGGTTGCATTTATGTCCCTTGTTACTTTGTTTAGTTTCTGCTTAGAGGATATGTCCAGTGTGTTAAAGTTCCCAGCTATTATGGTGTTATAGGATATCTTATTGTTCACACTGGTTAGGGTTCATTTTATAAATCTAGGAGCATTTACATTGGGTGTTATATATATTTAGAATTTATATGTCTTCTTGTTGTATTGTTTCTTTGACCAGTATACAGTGTCTATCTTTGTCTTTCTTTAGTTTTGTTGCTTTACACACTTGTATCTGCAAATAAAATGTGACTCCTCCTTTCTTCTAATTTTAATTTGCCTAAAATATTGTTCTATAACCCTTCACCCTGAATATTCTTTTATCTTTAGAGGTTAGATGTTTTTTCCTGAAGATAGCATGTAGATGGCTTGTGCTTTTTATATCCAATCTGTAGCCTTTGCCTTGTCAGTGGGGAATTCAAGCCATTCACATTTATTGAGAGAATTGATAAATTTTGTGGAGTTCTGTTTGTCTTGTTTTGTGGAAGTCTGATGCTTAGTTTTTTCACCTGGGCCATTGTGGAAGGTAGGTGTTGACCTTTCATCTCTGGGTGTCTTTCCTTTGCTGGTGGTCCATTGTGATGGTCTGTATGTAGTATAGATTTGGGTATTTCCTGCAGAGCTGGTCTTGTAGTGGTAAATTTCCTCAATGATTGCTTGTCAGTAAAAGATTTTATTTCTCCATTGAATATGAACTTAGTTTGGCAGAATTCAGGATCTTAGGCAGAACATTTTTGTTTATTTGTTTGTTTGTTTGAGTAAATTGAAAGTTGATTGTAAAGTTTCAGCTGAGAAGTCTGCTGTCACTCTGATGGATCTGCCCCTATAGGTCAATTGGTGCTTACTCTTGCTGCTTGCAGAATTTTCTCTTTCATTTTGACCTTGGCCAGGTCCATTATAATGAGTCTAGAAGATGCTCTGTAATGAGATGAATTGCAGTTTGATATCCATCTAAAAGAAGTGTTTCAGAATCTTTGGTGGTGCTTGGGATATTTTCTTTTTTGATATCCTCCAGTAGTGCTTCCACTCCTTTGGGTCAACCTTCTTCTCCTTCAGGGATACCTCTAATTGTTATGTTTTCATGCTTCCTGAAGTCCCATAATTCTCTAAGATATTGCTCTGCTTTTACTCTCTTATTTTTCTGCCTTTTTAAAAATGTCCGAGTTAGCTCAAGAGCCTTATACTTTAGCTCTGAGATTCTTTCTTCGCCATGGTTTAGTCTGTTGTTGATACATTCCACTGCATCTTTACATTCCCTGAATGATGCCTTCAACTCCTTAAGCTCTGATACATCCTTTCTAATTTCACCATGTCTTTTATTCATTTCTTGGATCAATTTTTGGATTTCCTTTTGGTTGTTATCAACTTTGCCTTTAATTCCCTTCATCATTTTTGTCATCCACACTCTAAATTCTCTTTCTTTCATTTCCACAATTTCTTTCTTGGTGGGATCCTCTGTGGTAGCTTGGGGTGTTGATCTGTTCTGGTTTTTCATGATGGCAGAGTTTTTCTGTTGGTTCGCCCTCATGTATGTTTTCTTTTTGTTTACTACCTTCCCCTACTTTCTCCTCTCACTTCCTTCTTCTCCTTAAATTTCCTTGTCTTCTTGCTTGGGTGTTGGAGTGGCAGAGAGTGAGCAGTGAGGAGATGTCTCTAATCCACCATCTTGGAGACAACTCTCACTTTACTATTTTTGCCACCCTTCATTCTGGGAAGAATCTAAGTAATTTTAAGTGTGAAACATCTACTAAAGCTATTACTCCCAGTATTAGTACTAGTATGTACTACACTATTAAAAGGGCTTTAAAATATTGGGTTTTGTGTTACCAGAGAAATATGAGGGCATTGATAATTTCTAATTTGGTGAACTATCTATCAGTCTAATTGGTCCTAATATTAATCTGTGATTCACATTTACAAGGGTTCAGGTAACATTAAACACTCTTTCAATGAAACCACTTTCATGTTTTTAAACTGAATTGATGCATAGTTTATATTTATTCCAAATAAATATTTGATCATGTTCATTTCAATTAATTCTGGATTTAAATGTCCATGAGCATATTTCCTTAAAGACAAAGGTGGAAATTATGTGTACTTTCATTTTATATAAGAAAAGAAAGAAGGCTTGGCGCCTGTGGCTCAAGCGGCTAAGGCGCCAGCCACATACACCTAAGGTGGCAGGTTCGAATCCAGCCCGGGCCCAACAAACAACAATAATGGCTGCAACCAAAAAATAGCCGGGTGTTGTGGCAGGTGCCTGTGGTCCCAGCTACTTGGGAGGCTGAGGCAGGAGACTTGCTTGAGCCCAGGAGTTGGAGGTTGCTGTGAGCAGTGAAGCCATGGCACTCTACCCGGGGCTCAGCTTGAGGCTCTGTCTCAAAAAAAAAAAAAAAAAGAAAGAAAAGAAAGAAGCAGGAAATTGTGACTTATAATTCTCCATTGACCTATTAAAAGGATAAATCCTGATAACTGGAGGACCTTTTTTTTCTGAGCACAAACACAAGGACATGTTGGGAGCAAGAACTTTCATTACCAATAGGCCATAAAAAGCTCCCTCTGATACAGTATCATTGAGGGATACATGACCACCTGGAGATAAGGAGAGGCTCCTCCTCTTTTCCCCACTAGGGTGGTATCAGAGGAAACTTAATGGAGAATCAGCATTTTTGCAACTACCCAATAGTTACCAGCATACCCATCATCACCGACTGGTGTCAGTGGAGATCATGAGGAATCATAAGGCATCCCTACCCTTCTCAGCCAGGGTGGTATCAGTAGAGGTATAGTGGGGAATCTGAACTCCCAGCTTACCAAACAGTTATGAGGAAATTCTCTCTCTGGGTATCAAAGGGGACTGAATGGGGAACTTGAACTTCTACTCCAACTGGAATTAATGAAGTAGCATTCTCCTTTCCCTGCCAGAGCAATGTTAGACCAAGCCCAGTAGAAGTTCGAGAGCCTTGGTGTATAGGTTTTAATAGAAAATCACTGATATCAAGATCCTGGAAAATCTTAAGAAAAGACAACCAAAAGACACCGACAACAAGATGATGTAGATGTTTATAAAGATGGGAGGTTTGGGCTCTTTTGTAGCTTGGCAAGGGTGAAAGTCTAAGATGCCCATTTGGTCCTTGTTGGCATGAGTGATACAGCAATTTTTTCTGTGATATTTGGTTGGACTAGAGTGGTTATTAAATAAAACTTTTCTGTCTTGAAATGTTGCTCATTTCCCTGTCCTTTGTCTAGAGAGAGCAGGATTTTTTAAAGGCTTTTTAAAAAATCTATGTTCATTGATAATTCCAGGATATCAGCTTCTCCAACACCCAGTCCAGGTACATAAGGAGAAAAAACTCTCAAGGAACTCATTCACTGCTTGAGTTCTTAGGTATATAGCCAATATGCTTTGTTTTGTCTACCTTTCAGAGTCTTGTTATGTTCATGTTATACAATTTCCAGGATTTATAATTCTACTTAGGAGGGCCTTGGTGCTTGTGGCTCAAGTGGCTAGGGCACCAGCCACATACACCTGAGCTGGCGGGTTCGAATCCAGCCCGGGACCGCCAAACAACAATGACGGCTGCAACCAAAAAAAAAAAAATGGCTGGACATTGTGGTGGGTGCCTGTAGTCCCAGCTACTTGGGAGGCGGAGGCAGGAGAATCACTTGAACCCAGGAGGTAGAAGTTGCTGTGAGCTGTGATGCCACAGCACTCTACCCAGGGCAACAGCTTGAGGCTCTGTCTTTTTTTTTTATTGAATGGTAACTATGTACATTAATGCACTTCTGGGGTACAGTGTGGGGTTTTCACACACAATCTGAAACACTTCCATCAAACTGGTTAACATAGCCTTCATGTCATTTTCTTAGTTATTATTTTAAAA
>CAUYQV010089062.1:0-27668 GCA_963574575.1 Galagoides demidoff
TTGTGGTGGGCGCCTGTGGTCCCAGCTACTTGGGAGGCTGAGACAGGAGACTCGCTTGAGCCCAGGAGTTGGAGGTTGCTGTGAGCTGTGATGCCATGGCACTCTACCCAGGGGGATAGCTTCAGACTCTGTCTCCAAAAAAAAAAAAAAATTAATCTTCACACATAGGTATAATCCTCACAATAATTCTCCAGAGAAGATGAAATGGACAGGCTTAGGGTGGAAGAGTGTATTTCCCAGAATAGCAAGGATAATATTAAAAATAAATAAGATAATGAAATGCTGTGTTTTAAGCCACTAGGTATTGGGAATAATTTGCTTTGCAGCAATAGATAATTGGAGCATCAGGTAACCAACATCTCTGCAGCCAGTGCTGGCTTCTGCATCCCAAATCTGCTTCCTCTCTCTGTCCTGCCAGGTTCCTGAATTAGGCAGGGTGGATTCACACCTCACACACAGCCATAGAAAGAAACTCTAAATGCCAGCCCTTCTAAGGAAGCCGGACCCAACTTGGGACCCAGGTGCCAAAGTGTTGCCTGGCACTTGGTGGGTGCTCAGCAACTCTGGCAAATAAAGAAAAAGATTCCAGACCATTCTTGGAACTGATATAATAGTGAACAGCCTGGGAGGCCGAGGTGGGTGGATCACCTGAGCTCAGGAGTTCGAGACCAGCCTGAGCCAGAGTGAGACCTCATCACTAAAAATAACCAGGCGTTGTGGCAGGCACCTGTAGTCCCAGCTACTTGGGAGGCTGAGGCAAGATGATCACTTGAGCCCAAGAGTTGGAGGTTTCTGTGAGCTATGATTCCATGGCACTCTACCAAGGGTGACAAAGTAAGGCTCTGTCTCAAAAATAAAAATAATAGTGAACAATGGGCAGCACCTGTGGCTCAGAGAGTAGGGCGCCAGCCCTATATACTGAGGGTGGAGTATTCCAACCTGACCCCAGCCAAACTGCAACAACAAAAAAAAATAGCCGGGTGTTGTGGTGGGCACCTGTAGTCACAGCTACTTGGGAGGCTGAGGCAAAAGAATTGCCTAAGCCCAAGAGCTGGAGGGTGCTGTGAGCTGTGACATCACAGCACTCTGCCAAGGGCGACAAAGTGAGACTCTGTCTCTGAAAAAAAAATTAATCATAATAATACTAGTGAACAAGATACAGGTCCTGTTCCTGCAGAGATTGCTCTTTAGGGAGAAAACAGCAATAAGCAAATAATTAAGATGATTTTAGACACTAAATGCCATGAATTTAAACACTAAGTGCACATGACTCCATGACGGGGAGTGACGGGACGTGCGCAGAGTCCAGGGAAACATCTTTGAGGAGGTGACTCTGCAGGAAGAAAAGCAGCTAGTTCAGGCAGGTGAGCAGGGGTCTTCTAGACACAGGGACAGCCAACGAAAAGGCTAAGAGAGGTACAAGAGCACACACACGTGCGAGCAATTCTAACGTACAAAAGGAAGACTCTGAGGTTAGAATGAGCCTCACTTATTCTAGAGCAGGGCAAATAAAACAAACAGTCAATAATGGCATGGGATAAAGGGGACGGCACTGGTTTAGGAGCTCAGCTTTGTCACTAATTCCCCATGTGATCTTGGGGTGACCATTTGTCCCTCTGGGCCTCTGTCCTTCTTGCTATAAATGGAAGAGTTTGGGACAGAATCAGCAGCATACTGGAGCCGGCTCACACTGGCCATGAGACTAGACCATGCTTATCTCTGTCTAACTCCGTGCTCAGTGACATCACGGTGGCCTGCAGGAGTTAGCACAGAATTTGCACTGTGGAAATTGAGCTACACTACAAATCAGAATCTTGTATTTATTTATTTTTGAGACACAGTCTCACTCTATTGCCCTTGGTAGAGTGCTGTGGTGTCACAGCAACCTCAAACTCTTGGGCTCAGGCAATTCTCTTGCCTCAGCCTCCCGAGTAGCTGGGACTATAGGTGCCCACCACAATGCCCAACTATTATTTTTTTGGGAGTTAGTTTTTACCAGCACACCACTAGATTAGACAGTGCTTTTCAGACTGTCTCAGGCTAATGGTTTCTAGTGGCAGAGAAGCGCTGATACGTCACCCAGAGACCCAAGATCTTGGCTTCTCACAATTTTCCTTAGAATCTCCTACTGTAGTTATAAAATTTACAGTGAGTTTTACCTTCTATACCATCATGTGCTTCTTGCTTCTTCACATATTCGAAACCATAACATTTTATTTTCCTAACTGCAGGAAGCTGTCTTGTTTAGCCCTGTTTTTAACCTCGTGCACATCCCTCCGTCACATACACACACGTCCACAGGCAGCCCTTGTCCTTGGCTCTTCGTGGCTAGGGACGGCCTCGCTCAGTTCCTGTAGATGGGAGGCCTCCTCCTCTCCCGTCTCCCGTCCTTCCTTTCCTCTTCTGCTTCCAAACCCATGGCCTGCCCTGACTTGGAGTTGAAATGAGCATCAGATGAGGAGTAAATCTGCCTTCTTAGCTGACTCAGGAGGCTCAGGCCTGGGGGCTCAGAACAGAAACTCTCGGGCCCAGGCCATGTCTGAAGACCTTGCTCACTCTGGTGACAGAGCAGCCATTAGCTCCCTGCGAGTGGCTTCGCAGATGCTGTTGGCATCCATGGGTTATCTTCCTGCGGTCACAAAAGAGCCATAACTTCTTTTCCTTTCTCTGGGAGTGAATGGGCTTAGATCATCACACTGAGGCTTAGTTGAGGACATCTGTTTTCTGCATCCCAGACTCGAGGCTACCGCAGGCTTCCTGGCTGACCTTGGACAAACAGTTACGTTTTGTCTGTACCTCTTTTTCCAACATCAGTTGCCACTTACCTCACGGCTGGGGATGGCTGGGTGGATGTCTAGGGCAGCCTTGAAAAGCAGCCAGCAGTATTTCCAAACTCAGATTTGGGCACATGGCCTCTGAGAAAAGGGCAGAGATGTAGTCTCTGTGGGATGCCAGACTCCAGGGTGCTAGAACATTCACCATGGAAAATTCCAGGAAAAAAAATGTACAAAGCAATGCCATCTTCCAAAGGACAGGGTCTCTGCGGACAGGAGGAGGCAGCATGTGGTGGGTGGGAATTGGCAGGGGACATGGGAAGGGCACAGTCTAAATACTGATGGGACTCAGGACCCGCTCCTCCCTTCTCCCAGGAGCTTCCCACAGCACCTCTTAGGTCTGCATTCCTGCCCCGCCACATTTGCACCAAATGTCTCTTCCTCATGAAATTCAATGGCCACTTTTCAGAACTTATCTCAGGTTCTGTCTGGAACTATCCCACCCCCTTTTTCTCAAAACCCTCTGCTGTCATAGTGTCTTAGTTGGGGTTTGCCTATAGCAGAGACCTTCCCTGGAGGGAGTTACGTGGGAGGTGGTCTCAGGGGGTAGGGGTGAGATACAGGGAAAGTGAGTCCAGGAAAAAGTGTGTTACTGAGCTGGGTCTTGCTACAGGCATCCAGGGCTCAATGCCGCCTGTGACCTCTGTATGGACTGCACCTTAGAGTCGCCCATCCACAGGACCAAAGTGGGGAGCACTGATCTGGACTTTTGGCCCCGTCAGTTGAGGGTCTATTTCTAGGGGCATTAAGTCCTAAGGCAGAAAATCAGAGAGCCATGCTGGCTGCCTGAGTGGGACGCCATCGGCATGCACAGGACCGTCCACACTGCAGCGGCAGCCGGAGTGGTCCAGGGACATGTCTACTGGGCATGGCCTCCATGGCAGCTGACCCTGGGGTCCTCCTCCTGCCCATGTTTCCAGGTGCCTCTTCACTCAGCACCACCCCCAGGATCTGTGAACTCGCTGTGTTCTTGCTGATACCAGGGACTTGGCGTCACCTCCCAGTCAGTGTCCTGGACCTTTCCCCCTCACCGCACCAAACACATTGTGTTGACACTTCTTTGTGACTCTTCCTTCCCTGGGAAACTCCATAAAAGCAGGGACAGGTCTTCTTCTGGTGGCCTGCTGCTTAATACCCTGTCTGGTACATAGTGGGGGCTCATGAAGGTGTAGCTCCCTCTTCTTCCCTGTAAAAACCCCACCCATGGTGACATTATGGAGTCAGTTTTCTCTGCCCTTCAGGCCCAACACGAAGGCTGGTTTCCATTTTTCCTGACTTCTGGGCCCTGGCATTGTGCGAGCTGCCACCTCTTCTCTCAGGGATGCTGGTGTGGCAGGTGGTCTCCTGTCCTGGGATGCTGCCCTGTGAAGCCCTGCTCCAGACCAGCATCCCTCTCCTCCTTGCCGCTCACATTTGCACAAGGCTGGGTGCACATGCAATTCTGCCTGCTGTCTGTGCCAGCCAGGACGGGTAGAGCCTGCACCCCGTAAGCATTTATTCCCCGCTCCTCCCTCCCAGCCTGGAAACCACCCATCTGCCTCTGTCTCTATGGGTTTAACTTAGTCTTAACATTTTATATAAATGAAGTCCTGGGAAATGGATCTGGCGTCTCCCACTAAGCGCAAAGCTTTCAAGGGCCGTCTGTGTCAGCGCATGGCAGTACTTCATTTCTTGGGTGAATGATATTCCGTTTATAGGTACACCACCATTTGCTTGTCTGTCCACCTATCGGTGAATGTTGAGCTGTTTCTACCCTTTAGTGTTTGTGAACAGTGCTGCTGTGCGCCACACACCCACAGGCACAGCAGGTCTCCATCTGTGCACTGGAATCACCTGAGATGCCCAGGAGGGACCTGAAGCTGGGGCCTGCCCTGAGATCCTCATTTGATTGGTACAGGTTAGAATTTTTTTAAGAATCGCTCGTGTGATTTCAGTGTGTGTACAATAGGGGTTCTCAAACTTGAGTCACCTCCTCAGGATCCCCTGTGAGGATCATTAAAACAAATTGCTGATGTCTCCCACCCCACCCTGGCGTACCAAGCTCCTGATTCAGCATGCTTGTGCACTGCGACTCTAGAATCTGCACTGCCGAGCAGGAGTGCAGGAGTCTCGGGAAGTGGGGTCAATGTGTTCAGGTCGGGTTGGCCCTTCAAGGAAGTTGCTGGGCTTTTGTCCTCCTGACCACCGCCCCATCAGCTATGGGCGGCCCAGGCCCTAGAAGTCTGCCACTAGCAGCAAAGCACACAGCCCTTGGAAGAGGGTCCCAGTGGACCTGGAGGGGAAAGAAGAAAGAAGGGTGTGGGGTCCACTGCATCCACCAAGACGCACATCGGACCCGTAGTGCTGTCACTGTTGGGCGATGGATTCCAACCCCACAGACAGAGAGTGGACGTGGAAGCCCAGCATAAGCAGCTATAGGAGCATCATCAAGACCCTAGCTCCCAGGGGAGCTGTCCAGGGTGCAATTTAACTAATTCCTGCCAACATCTAGGGACGCAATGGCGTTTGTCCACCAAACAGGAAAAGGTAGTTATTTTTTTTTTTTTAGGAAAAATACAAAGGCCCGAGCCTGCACTTTTCCTGCCAAGTGCTGGTGGAAGCTGGTGGGCAGCCTGCTGTGCTCTGGATTCTTGGAACACAGAGCCAGGAAGGTGACTCAGCCCCCAGCCTGGATAGTCTCTAGATGCTACATGGCTGTTCAGCGAGGGCACAGAGAGGAGCCCCTGCTCTGTCCTCTGAAGGCACCTTGAGAAGTCCAGCTCCCTGCCCATTTCCTTTCCAGCTCCCTGCCCATCATGTTTTCACTCCTTGTGTTTTCCTACAGGCTTTTCTCCTGCTCCTGCCTTGGGAATGCCAAAGGCCCACAGGCACGTGGAGCATTGCTACGGATACTCAGCAACAAAGAGGAGTTTTACTGATGACCTGGGAGACAAGACTGAAGGAAGGGAGGGGAATGTACATGGCGGGGAGGCGGCAAACTTTTTCTATTAAGGATATCAAAGCAAATGTTTACTCTGCAAGCTATGTGGTCTCCATCACATCTACCCCCCACTGCCACTTAGTGTGAGAGCAGCTCACATGAATAAATGGGTCTGACCAGGGTCTGATAAAACTTCATTTGTACTGTCAGGCAGGAGGCCAGATTTGGCCTGCAGATGGAGTTTGCCAACCTCTGGTTTGCGTGTTCCCAGACCCTAACAAGTTAGGGACCATCCAATCCAGGGATGGCACACAGGTTTCAATCCACCTGCCAACTCTGATTGCTTAGCAGTGACTCTCTGGCTATGTTCAGAAGGGGTCTGAGGCCAGCACCTAACCCGGAATGGAACCACCACGATCCACAGTCCCCATGCCATGGGCAGGGAGAGGACACAGGCAGCACCACACCCCCAGATTGGCCACTTTATTAATCAAACCTCCTGGTCTCATATACAAACAGCTGGGTCCCAGGGAGGTCAGGCGAATTGTCCGAGGCCGCAGAGTTGTGGACAAGGAGTTGCTTGTCAGCTGGCTTTTCCATGTTCCTCTGCAGGGACATGGAAAACTTGCATTTACTCCATTGCCTCATCACCATACACCTGAGCCAAATGATTTTCCCTGGTCCCTCTGTGCCAAGTTTTCTGGTCTGTCCCCTTGAGGCAAAGTGACAAAAGCCAGGGCCCCCAGCCAGTCCTTGATTGGTGAGAATTGATGTTTGGGGGACTTTCACGCCCATAAAAAAAGCTGTGATGTCTAAAAAATTAAAAGGCTGGCTTCCAGAGAGTACTGCCTGCCAGATCCTTGTTCATGGCGGGGCGTGAGTGGCCCTGGCATTAAAGCTATGGCTTCTTTTACTTTTAAATGCTTTGAAGCTCCACAGCCACCATCTCATGAGCTAAATCCAATCTCAAGTGCACATCAACATTCTGAGGCATCAAGCTCTGCTGTTTCTCACCCCTCTGTCTGTTTCCTAAGATTCTGAACAGTTAGGACTGTCAGATAATAACTGCCAACATCTTGATTAAAGAGAAACTGCAATAACTACTCTCAAAACAGGATGCAGGTTGAACTTCTGGAAGAAACTTTTAAAACCCTGAACTCTGAAAACTAGGTCATTTTATTTAAAAAAGAAAAATCAGATTGTCTGCTGTTAGAGCATGTCTGGTAGCAGCAGCAATTGGAAATTGTTTGGGCCTCAGTGTACTTGGCTGGTAAATGAAGTAATACTTACCTCACGAGGCTGTCCCAACACTTGGTTAAGTAAGACATGGCAGCCAAGGCCCACACGCCCCAGGTCTACTCTGGAGGTCACTTGCAGCTTTGGTGGATAGTCCAGATCATTCCGAGGGCTCCCCGCCCCATGCACCTGCATGCATCTCTCTGTCCACTGTGCTCTCTCTGTCCCAGCCCTGACCTCCCGCCCCATGGTGCTTGGCCCACACTCAGCATGGGTCAGCGGGGCCAGGTAGAGATTGTACTCAAGGAAGAAGGAAGAAGGACCAATGGGAGGTGATAGAAAGGACTCTGTCACCCTGTCCCTCTGTGAACAATTTTGAGGGGTAGTTTGACATGATGCAACTTTATACAGAGTCTCAGATGGTCCCCAGGGGCGCCCAAGTCCTATTTCCTTGTCTAATTAATATACCCCTTTATCGATTTTCCTCCCCTCCCTGTCTCACTTATTCACCATCTCCCAGTGCATCCAGGGGTCATCTCTCAAATAAATTACCTATGCCCAAGTCCTTTTCTCACAGGCACCCCCAAACTAAGATACATTTACAGTTAGGAAAAGGAGTGATGGAAAGGGAATAAGAATATGTGTCTTTCTCCATCACAACCCCCAACTCCACAGAAGGGGATGACAAGGTTAAAGCTGCCCCATCAGCCAGGGCCCTCTGACACTGATAGTGCCCTACAGGAGCTGTCCCGATCCATGAACAGGAAGCTGAAGTAGCCAGTGCATTTGTCTATCCAGCCCACTGGTTGCTCAGGGGAGCTCCCCACTCATGACACGGCCCCAGTGGGTCTGAAAATCACAACACCCTCATCAAGCCACCACAATGGGCATGCGACCCAGGGTGGCCAAATCAGAATAGTCTGTCCTCTTGGACATAGTGACTGGCTCTGGCAATCCCATCAAAGTCCTCCCCAAAGTCAATATGAGACCCTGGAAGACAAGGTGAGGGAGGATTATAAACTAGAAGAATCGGTTGTGGGTGCCCAGCATTTTGTCTGCCACAGGAACAGAGCTTGTGTGCAGAATAAAAGTGAACAGAGGTGAGACGAGATTATGAGAGAGAGAAAAAGAGAGACAGCCCACATCTCCAGAGTGACCAGGTGCAGGTCTGTCTGAAGCCAGCTGTCTTTGGACCTCTTGTGGTTAAGAGAGTCAACGTGGTCCCTTGTACTTACTTGAGTGGCATTTTCATCACTTGGAACCAAAAGGATCCTGACAAGAGGGAGACATCTTCAGCTGCGCCTACCTGGACAGATTTCCTGACAAAAACTGAACTACTCTGTGACCCCCTCTTACCCCATTCCAGCTCTCTACTGATGGGTACCAGAGGAAAGCAATGTTCCTTAATTTCCAGCAAAGCACAGAGCTAAGCAGCAGCAAGTAGAATTAAAAATAGCTACAGCTATTAATAAATTGGCCAAGACCTTATTAGCAACCTTTGAACAATTGCAGAACAGTACACAAAAGATCTGAGAGGACAACAATTAGTGTCAAGTGACTGTGTAAAGAGGAATCAGACGGCAAAAGAAGAGAATCCAGGAAAACCCAAAATAGACTTCCTTCAGCCACAGGAACAAGAATTTAATCGATTACTTAAGATGGAGAGATGAAGCAATACCCAACCATCTATTTATTCACAAACATTTACTTGAAAGTCTTATCTAGGGTGTGTTTTAACTTGTGTTTCCTCAAAGCAAACCCTGGGGCTGAGATTCAGTTGTCAACAGGTGGTTTCTAGTGAGTTACTCAGGCTGCCTGTCCAGGGACCTTCTTATCCACTCATTCCCTAGTGCTGTTTCAAATGCAATTTACTTAGACACCCAAGTAATGGTGGTTATAAAAATGAAAGCACAATTATTTCATAAAATAAGAATGCTATAGAAGTATAGTAGACCAGTGACATCAGAAAAAACAGGGATTTTCCATCATTCTTCTGTCACCAACAACCTCAGTGTGTGGATTGTCACCTTCTTGCTTATCACCTTATCATCCCAAGGTGGCTGCTGCAGCACCAGACATCACAGCCACATACCAGATCAGGAAACACAGTGGGGGAGGGACATTACAGTAGAAGCTGCTGAAGCTCCTCCTCTATCTCTGTATTTTAGCATTTCAGGGAGCTCTAGCCAATTTCCAACTGCCTTTGCCTGAAGACTTTTCCTACAACCACAGCAGATACTCTGCCCATGAGTATCAGGTCAGCAGTGCCAAAAAATTCATATCCTCCAATAGAACACCTTAACTATTGATCATGGGGGAGTTGGCATCTAAGTATCCCTCATGGCTCTGAGGGCCAGCTCCAAGGTACTCGATTTATACCTTTTCCCAAACCTGTTCCTGAAGATAGCTCCAGTCCTCCACAGCAGTACCTACTCTGAGGTGCCTTTTGTTAGATCCTTTCCTTCCCTGCCTTACTTCTTTCTTCCCCTACTAAAGTTTCCTGGGATTATGTTTCCAGAAAACTATTTAGTTTGCAATTCTTGTCTCAGGGAATGCTCCAGGGGGAGGTGCAAAGTAAGACAGCTCTTCCTTTTACCAGGGAGAGAAATCTTCCCAGAAATTCCCTAGTAGATTTCCTCTTGGCCGGAACTGGGCCACCGGCCCTGCTCCTGCCTCCAGCTGTCCTGCAGTGGTTGAAACCGTGAGCATCTGGCAAAGGTGGCAGGCCAGTTGTGTCTCTGGAACTTGGGCTCACTGCCTAACCCTCACCCCAAACCCGGTATTGTGAGCAAACAAACAAAATGGACAATGATTGTTAAGTAGGGAACTTATGAAACGCCAGGTTCTGGTCAGTAATTTTTAGTCAGTGAATGAGGTAATAAGGCAGAGGTCACGCTTGGCAACGTTTCAGGAGACAGGGAACCAGGAGGAGAAGCAAGCGTGCTGCAACAGCAGGATCAGGGCTCCACGGATGCCACGGAGCCGAGGCCTGCAGAGTGTGACTCAGGTTAGTGGCCTAGAGCTAGGACCAAGGTGGAAAACAAACAAAAACGACTACACAGTGAGACAGAAAAGCAAAGGCTCATCAGGAACACGCTGACAAAGTCGCTCCGTGTCAGCACGTGCTGCGGCTGCCAGGTCCCACAGGATTGCAGGTGCTGGGAACCAATGTGTGTCCCCAAGTTTCAGATATTGAAGCCCTAATCTGCAATGTGATGGTATTTGCAGAAGGGGCCCTTGGGAGTAGTTAGAAGAAGCGGGGCTCTCGTGACAGAATTAATGCCCTTATTAAAAGAGAAGGAGATGCTAGATCTCTTTCTCCACTAGGTGAAGGCACAGAAAGAAGGTGGCCCCTCTGCAAACCACCCTAACAAGGAATAAACTCGCTGGCACCTTGATTTTGGATGTCCCAGCCTCCAGAACTTGGGAAAATGATTGCCATTGCTTAAGCCACCCAGTCTGTGGCCTTTGTTATAGAAACCTGATCTAAGACAACAGGCTGGTGTTGAGATGGAACAGGGTGAAAGTCCTATTCCCCTGTCCCGGATTGATCATAGCTGGGATCCTGGCTGCAGCCATGGGTGCCACTTGAAATGTGCAATAGCCGGCTCAGTGCCTGTGGCTCAAGCGGCTAAGGCGCCAGCCACATACACCTAAGGTGGTCGGTTCGAATCCCCAGCCCGGGCCCACCAAACAATGATGATGGCTGCAACCAAAAAACGGCCGGGCGTTGTGGCGGGCGCCTATAGTCCCAGCTACTTGGGAGGCTGAGACAGGAGTTGGAGGTTGCTATGAGCTATGATGCCATGGCACTCTACCCAGGGGGATAGCATGAGGCTCTGTCTCCAAAAAAAAAAGAAATGTGCAATAGCCAAATGAGGTGTGTTTGGAGGAAAGTGGCTGGGTTGGGGATAGACCTGGAAGCCACATGAAGGAAGAAAAGGCATTTGCCAGAGGACTGAGGGAATTTGACATAAGGAACGGAAAACTGGGAGAGGACAGTATAGCCATGCTCAAATATTTGTTGTCACCTGGAAGAGATATAAATCTTTATACAACTCAAATCATCTCCTAATATTCTCTCAGTCAGTATTTGATTGGAGAAAGGGGAAATCCTTTAGGTATTTTGAACAGAAGAAATCTAATATAGGGAATTGATTACAAATTGGTATTGGAAGGGTTGGAGGTACAAACAGGGGAAGGCAAGAATATCCAAAGGTTGACTCCGCGCCTGTGGCTCAAGCGGCTAAGGCTCCAGCCACATACAACTGAGCCGGCAGGTTCAAATCCAGCCCGGGCCCACCAAACAACAATGATGGTTGCAACCAAAAAAAAATATAGCTGGGCATTGTGGTGGATGCCTGTAGTCCCAGATACTAGGGAGGCGAAGGCAGGAGACTCACTTGAGCCCAGGAGTTGGCGGTTGCTGTGAGCTGTGATGCCACAGCACTCTACCCAGGGTAACAGCTTGAGGATCTGTCTCAAAAAAAAAAAAAATATCCAAAGGTTGATAACTCCAGGAAGCCCCAGTCAACTTTGGGGCCGGAGGAGCCACAGGGAAAATGAAATGGCCCAGAGTCATCAGTTACTGCACCACTGGAGCTGCCTGGGCAGGACTTATATTCATTGTGGTTTCTGCAGGAGGCACAGGCTGAAACCGAAAGGACAAGATTAGCTTCCCCTTCTGCTACCTTCTAGTACCTTCTAGTATTTCTCCAGTGCCTCTCATTGATTGAACCTAAGCAGAAGCCAGCTGGCAAGAGAGCCTGGGAAACACCACCTGCGGGTTCCAGCTCCTTTGGCAAAGAGCAGAGCACAGAGGACGGAATCAGAGCCAAGAGCCAATGAGCGGCTCATGGTGCAGGGAGGCAGGTGAAGAGAGATGTGGATGAATGTTGGGGTGGGAATATATGGGTAGGAAGGCCTCCCCAACAGCGGGCTGGATAAAGGTGAGATAGAGAAACAGCCCTTCCTCGGAGCTGCTTCAGCAGAGGTGTAACAGGGGAGTCTGATGTCTGACAGGTCACTGGATGAAATATCTTATAAGGTTCTTTTAATGCCCCAGAGCTTCATATTCCAATTACGTATCGTCCACATCTGCCTTCTGTTGCATGGTTTTATGAATTTTGCAGGGGTGTTGATTACACAGTTCCCACTAGACACGGATCTCCCTGGGAACTGGGCTGGCAGCTCACTTCTCATGCGACAGCCTCCCTGCTTCTTGGTGCAGCTTCATTAGTGTTATCACCAGGGGATTATTAACAGCTCTACTCTGCTCAGGAAATGTGTCCAGGGTCTTAAAGGAAAGGCCCCTTCCAGAAAATAGACAGGCACCAAAACCAAATTATCCAGAAAAATAAAACCTCTTTCCCTGGCACAAAAGAAAGTTAAGAGCTCATTAGCCTTAGGAATAAATAGTATTTCTAATGTGTGAAGCCAGTGGGCAGAATCATAAATATTCATGAACCTTCTCCTGAAATGAAGGTGCTTAAAACCTTCTGTTAGGTACTGCCCACTTGGGGGAGGAGGTATATTAACTATTATCAGGCTGATTGGCCCAAAATGATCTAACAATGGGATTTCGGGTAGTTTTGTTGGAATTAGCATCCCAGTCTGACATCTGGTGAAGGCAAAAAACTGGCCCAACTACTGATCTCAGATCAAAAGCCTTTCAAGGAGGCGTCAGGTAATCTTATAAACTCCACTGGTCCCATGCACACTTAATGGTAATTCTTTCCACTTTGGAGTCCATGCTGCCCCTTTCCTCCACCATGTGCACTGGGTGAATGCAGAAACCCCCAAGGGAACCAAAGCAACATGGAAGGGTGTGGAGCAAGAATGCTGAAAGTCTGATGGACCAAACCTTGAGTTCTTTCCCTCCCTGGATTTTGGGTTTTTTTTTTTTTCAGAATTGGATTAAGTTAATGGTCCTCAAGTTTGGCTGCACATCAGTATCACCTTGGGAGATTTTAAATATCGTGACACCCAAGCCACACCCTAGACCACCACTTTCCACAGTCTCTGGGGACGCACCTGAACTCTGTCTTAAAACACAAGTGAAATCACTTAATCAATTTCAATGTACAGCCAAGGTCGCTGTGGTAACTAGGCTCTGTGCTGGTGCCATCAGCTCCCCGCCTTCTACACATGCAGGTGATTCCCCCACAGAGAGGGAAAGTCTGTTTTTGATCGTCCTGAATCTGGGCAGAAGTGACACATGCCAGTTCCAGTCTAGCTTATAAAAGAAGTAGATGTTTCTGCAGGGGGTGGGGCCCCCAATGGGGCCCACTTCTGTCCAGGTAGACACAAACCATCAGGTGAGTCCTTCCAGTCCAAACAGGTCTTTGCTACATTTTTAATTTCACTACAATTATTATTAATTTTTACATGTCATGTTATAATTTATTCAGTACATGGCTTCATTCGGTCATTTTGATAACACTGGAGGGCAGATATGATCAAGGGTACATCTTGCAGAAGAGGAGCCTGAAGGCTCATTGAGAGTATACCACTTTGCCCAGGTGGTGTAGCCAGCGATAGAGAAATTGGGAATCAAGTCCATACCAAGCCCTACAGGGCTCTTTCTGCTATCCCATCTCTGTGTTTGGGGGGAAGGGGCACATTTGGAGAATGTCTCGGTTCATTTTGCATTGCTATAGAAGAATAGCTGAGACTGGATAATTTGTAAAGACAAGAAGTTTGTTTGGCTCCTGGTTCTGCAGGCTGTACAAGAAACATGGTGCCAGCTTCTGCTTCTGCTGAGGCCCTCAGGGAGCTTCCAATCAAGGCAGAAGCTGGAGGGGGAACAGCAAGAAAGGAGCAAGAGAGGGAGGAGGTGGTGCCAGGCCCCCTTAAACAACCGGGTCTCACATGAACTAATACAGCTAGAGCTCATGCATTACCTCGGGGAGAGCCAAGGCAGTTGGATTGCCTGAGCTCAAGAGTTCAAGACCAGCCTGAGAAAGAATGAGACCCCAACTCTAAAAAATAGCTGGGCATTGTGGCGGGCACCTATAGTTCCAGCTACTTGGGAGGCTGAGGCAAGAGGATCACTTGAACCCAGGAGTTTGAGGTCGGGTTGCAGTGAGCTATGACACCATGGCACTCCACCCCAGGGCACACAGAGAGACTCTGTTTCAAAAAAAAAAAAAGAAGCTACTTGGTGCAGACAATGGAGCAGAAAGATGTCGTAAACCTGGGTCCTGCCCTCAATTGCTCCTTCTAAACTTAGAGAATAAATGCGTGGGGACATGAGCCACCCTTTGGGGGACTCTGTTATAGTCGACTGCAATTTCAGATTTATAAAATTTACATAATTGATTATTCTGAAATCTAATGGAATTTCCATTTAATGGTACAACTAGCCCTTAGGACGCCAAAAGCCTAGTTTTTATGGCAGTGGCTTTAATGTAAGGCCTTGATTTCAGCAGTCATGCTTACTTCTCAGGAGGAAATGGTCAGTCTGACATAGAGTGGATGTGTAATAGGTATTTGTTGAATGAACAAAGCCTTATAGACATCAATTGTACCTTGTTTCTAGTAACCACATCTCTGTTCCCTGGCATCTTTTTAAAAATTTAAGAAGTGTATCACAAGAGTGACCTTTGTTGGCCCACAGAGAGCAGAAAGCCCAGCTAGATGTTCCAGAGATCAACTCAGACCTCTTCCCCTAGTCACCTTCCCCCTGTGTCCTCTGGTGGCCTTAACTTACCTCTGCACTTGATGTCAGGCAAAGTGAGATTTTAAAGATACTTGCATGATCTACCCTCCTGTGATTTTCCATGACAAGAGCTTATACCAGACGGTTACTGCCCTTTGGCTTGGGGTCCAGAATGAAGTCACACGGAACAGGCTGAACCCAACTGGAAGGCAAGCCTGGCCCAGACAAGTCCAGATAAGCCCTCTCAAGATCAGCCCACTGCAGCCAGCCTACAGTCTGTGTGTGTGAAACAAAAAGCTTGTGGATGTAAACCACTGAGACTGTGGGGCTGGTGGTTATGCAGCATCATCATGGAAGTGACTAATGCATCTCCCACTCTGAGAGCCACATGAGAAACTGAATGCCACCCTTCATTCACGCCTCTCTTTCGTGTCCCACCACCAATCCCCAAGTCCGAACTATTCCTCAGAGCTGCCCCATCCTCTTCAACCCCTCTTTCCTCCCTAGCTCAGGGCTCATCTCCCTGAATGATGATGGCCTTGCTGCCCTTACCCCGCCCCCCCTCAGTTTCACTCTCTCTGGCACAGCCCCTTGTGTGGGCTCTGGCTTCAGGAATATCCTGGATCTTAAGAAGGTGCATGTCCGGGGTTCTGTATACACACGCCAGTCCCTTTCCTGGGGGATAGTCTCTACCCTGAACCTGACTTAGCTCCTGTTTTCCCTGTCCTGAGTTAGTCACTTTCTCCCCCTAATTCCCCATAGCCAGACTGGGGACTTTTCTGGGTGCTGTCTGATTGAGTGCCCTGTTCTTACCCCTAGATGGGTCTTTAGGACATAATTAAAATTGCCTGTGGCTCCGTTGGTGGGAATGTAATTAGTATAGTTACCACGGAGAACAGTAGGAAGGTTCCTCAAAAAACTAAAACTTCTGGGCATATATCCAAAAGAATTAAAATCAGTATTTGGAAGAGATAACTGTGCTTCCCTGTTCACTGCAGCATTATTCACAGTAGCCAAGGTATGGAATCAACTCATATCCATCAAACGAGGAATAAGGAAAAAGTAATACCTATATACACGATGGAATACAATTTGGCCTTAAAAAAAGAAGGAAATCCCGTCCTTGGTGACAACGTGGATGAAACTGGAGGACATGATACTTAGTGAAATAAGTGAATAGAATAATACCACAAGATTTCACTTATTGGTGGAATCTAAAAAAGCTGAACTCGCAGAAGTAGTGAGGAGAATGGTGTCCCCAGGGATTGAGGGGGTGGGAACTGAACAAAGGGCACAGAGTTCTGGTCAGACAGGAGGAACAAGTTTTTCGAGATATATTGCACAATAGGGCAACCATAGCAAATAATAACGTATTATGTATTTCAAAATTGCTAAAAAAAATAGATTTAAAATGTTCTCACTACAAAAATATTGATAAAACAAGCAAGGTGATGGATCTATGACTTAGCTAGATATAACATTTCACAAGGTGTACATATATGAAAACATCACATTATACCCCATCAATATATACAATGATTGTCAATGAAGAATAAACATTTAAAAACAATGCTCATAAAGTTGCCTGGGGCTTGCCTGGCTCTGCCATGAGCCCTGGGCTCTCTGAAGGCAGGGCCTGAATATCTTCTCCCTGTATAAATTCTGCAGACATTAGCCCCAAAGGCCTGACCCTCAGTTATCAAAGGCACAGGCATGAGCAGGAGGAGAGGGTTGGCCTAGAGGTAGTGGGTCTGGCTAGGAAACTACCAGGAAGGTGAGAGAATGGCAGGGTAGAAGAAATAGCAGGGGGAGGAGGGGAAAGAAAGAGAGAGGGAAAGAGGGGGTGGTGAGGGGGAAAGGACCCAGAAGTGTGCTGATGGGGGGGGGGGAACTCTCTCCCCTTGGAGCTTCCCCCTCCAAGCTCCCCCACAGACTGACCATGTGTTCAATTGGCTCTGGGCTCCAGTTCTGGTGCCAGAAACACAAATTTGAGGGTGGGAGCATGTGAGGCCCAGACAAGGCAGGCTGGGCTGCAGGCTGGGCTGCCGGCTGCCTCAGAGGCAGGCCAAGAATTCTAGAAACCCTAGGCCTGGATAGCAGAGAGAGGGAGGAGGTTGGGGTGATCTGAGGGAAGCCCCAAAGGCCTGCCGAGGTGTAGAGGGCTGAGCTGTCACAAGAGGGGCTCCAGGAGCAGGGCCAGGACCGCCCATCTGTGAATCTGTGCGGGCTGGGCTCGCCAGCACTGCGGTGGCAGGGCCAACATCTGGAGCAACTCAGGACAGTGGATATTTGTCCCAAAGGGGAATCCTTGGAACTTAGCCTGAGGCACACCTGGTTAAGTCGCCTAGGGCAGGGAGGACAGCTATGGCATGTTCAGTGTCCCAGGTCCCACCTGGAGACTCAGTTCTCAGGGCTGGGGTCTTGCAAACTATATATTTTTTAAAAGAGTCCCAGAAATTCTGTGAGGCAGCAAATTTGGAAACCATTGATCTAGATCGGGACTCAACAAACCTTTTCTGTAAAGAGCCAGATGGTAAATATTTTAGGCTTTGCAGTCCCTGAAGGTCTCTGTTTCAGCTACTCAACCTTGTCTTTGTAGGTGATGCCTAAATGAATGAGCATGGCTATATCTCAATAAACCCTTTTGTAATTGAATTTCACTGATTTTTGAAATTTGAATTTTTTAAATTTAAATTTCATAGATTTTTTCACATCATGAAACGAAGTCCTTCATTTGATTTTTTTCTACCAACCTTTAAACCATTAAAAAAAAAGAACCATCCTTAGCTCAAATCAAGCCACGGGTAGGATTTGGCCCAAGGGCTGTAGTCTGCTGACCCCAATCTAGACCAGTACTACCATAAAGAAATCAGTGTACAAGTAGAACAAATGTTTAGAAACTTTTTATTTTTTATTTTATTAAGTCAATTACACATAGATCATGAATTCATTCATGCACATGGGGGGTACAATGTGCTGATTTTTTAAATACAATCTAACGTGGTTACATTAAACCAATCAACATAGCTTTCACCTCGTTTACTTGATTACTTTTAGAGCAATGTGACGCTGCTGTGACGCTGCTGTGACGCTGTCGTCCACCTCCACGTAAATGTCCAGTGGACTTGACGCAGCTCAGGTGGGGTAATGGAAACCCACATGGTCAGTGGCACATATCTTGCTACATCTTGGTCACATGTGGTCAGTGATGCGTTGAAAAATTTTAAAAACTGGCCCTTTACCAAAGAAGATTTGAAACCCAAGAAGGTTTGAAAAGTAGTGATCTAAATTACTCTTTTGATGCTAGAAAGGATGTGAATTCTCCCATTATGATCTATAATCGCTCTGAACTTCATAGTCATAGCTACAGAGACAAAAATATAGTAGCACCTCTGCAGTTGAGGCCTCCTTAAGCTGATTTAATTTGTATAGGCCAGATGTGCACCATACGTACCTATCAGTACAGTAGGCCTGTTCCTTATGTTGATTGCCTCCCTATGTCGAATAGTTGGAACTTCCATTGAGTACATGTGATGCATTCCAATCTATGAAAATTAAGTCAACTTAAGGAGGTGGTCAACTATGGGAGTTCTGCTATACATGTTTTTGTGCTTGGAAAAAAAAGAACTTGTCAAGCACAGTGGTTCACATTTATAATCTCAGTACTCTGGGAGGCCAAGGTAGGAGAATCACTTGAGACTAGACATTCCAGACCAACACAGGCAAAATAGTGAGACGTTATCTCTGTGAAAAGTAAAAGAATTAGCTAGATGTGGTGGCATGCACCTGTAGTCCTAGCTATTGGGGGGGGCGGCATTTGGCAAGAGGATCACTTGAGCTCAGGAATTCGAGGCTGCAGTAAGCTGCACTCCACCAGCCTGCACTCCACTGCACAGAGCAAGAACCTTATCTCTGAAAAAATAAAAATAAAAATAAAAAAAGATCTAAAAGGGAATCTAGCAAATGTGTGGTGAAGATTCTTCGAGTGGAATGATGCTTTTTTTCTTCTTTGTGTTCATGTGTTTTCCAAGTTGTCTTTACAGAATGTGTGTGAATTTTTTTTTTTTTGAGATGGAGCCTCAAGCTATCCCCCTGGGTAGAGTGCCATGGCATCACAGCTCATAGCAACCTCCAACTCCTGCCTCCGCCTCCCAAGTAGCTGGGACCACAGGCGCCCGCCACAACGCCTGGCCATTTTTTGGTTGCAGCCATCATTGTTGTTTGGCTGGCCCGGGCTGGGGATAATGTGTGTGAATTTTATAATAATTTTAATTATTTTTTAAGTGGCTTTAAAAAAATAATTAAAATTATTATAAATTTAATTTATAATAATAATTTATAATCTGGAGCTGGGTGCAGTGGCTCCTGCTTATAATCCTAGCACTCTGGGAGGCTGAGGTGGGTGGATTGCCTCAGCACAGGAGTTTGAGGCTAACCTGAGTAAGAGCCAGACCCCATCTCTAAAAATATCTGGGTGTTGTGGCAGCCACCTGTAGTCCCAGCTACTTGGGAGGCTGAGATAGGAGGATCACTTGAGCCTAAGAGTTTGAGGTTGCTATGAGCCTATGATGCCATGTCACTCTAACAAGGATGACAAAGGGAGACTCTATCTCCCCCACCCTGCAAAAAAAAAAAAAAAATCCTGGGCAGTGCCTGTGGCTCAAAGGAGTAGGGCACTGGCCTCATATGACAGAGGTGGCAGGTTCAAATTCAGCCCCTGCCAAAAACTGCAAAAAAAAAAAAAAAAATCCTCTGGAGAATATTGGACCACCCTTCCCAGTGTCTTCCAACCCTTCCGTCAGGAAGTGTCTTTTCATATTTAATCCACTTTTAGAGAAGAAGGGAGGAGAAAGAAGAAAATGAGAAACATATGCTGTCCTTTCATCTGTAGAGAGGTAGTTCTTGTCATCCCGTGTCATTCTTAATGGGATCCCAGGAGTGGGAGTGGGGTGGGACCAAGGCTGGGGACGTTGTGCCTTGTCCTGAGTCCATCAGCCCAGGGAGAGCAGAGCTTCCTGTGCTGTCCCCTCAACTCTGGGTGTTCCAGGAACAAGACCAGTGAGATGTCTGGTCACCCAGGAACTGCAAGGAAAAGTATGGCAGAAAGTTTAGGGCAGCATCACTCGTGGAGAAAAAACATTACTTCAGGTGCCCAGGGATGTTGGGCCTCAGTAGACACAGGTTCCAGTCCTGCTTTTTCACTGAGAAACTCAAGGCAGACAAGTGGGGTTCACTGAGCCTTGGTTTCCTCCCCAGAATAAGGGGGGTTAATACACAACCCCTCACCCAGATGTCCCAGAGGGCAAGGAAGGCCACTCTTGTGGAGGCTTCTGGCCCAGGCAGACACTGAATTCCTAGTTCTTTCTGCCTGCTCTGATGACCAAGGTCAAGGTCATAATCCCGGGCACAGGGTGGGGCATGAACCACTGCAACTTAGAGTTGATCCTAGAAAAGATCTCAGTAGGAGAAGACACTGTCGTTGCTTTCTTTCTGGACTTGGGTGTGTGTGACATCGTCGGGGTGGCCTGTGTAGCTTTGTATATACCAATACCCCAAACTCAGCCCCATTCCAGAAGCAGCTTGAGTTCAGGATTTTCTTTGCTCACGAGCTGTGCTGTCCTAGTCTGTGTAGCTACAGGTAGCTATTTAAATTTAAACCAATTTGATTTAAATAAAATTAAACATTTATTTCCTGAGTTGCACTAACTGCATGTCGAGCACTCAGAGACCACACAGTAGTGGACAGTGAAGTTGAGCACAGAACACAACCATCATCGTGGAAGGTTCTTGAGTTCCTCCATTCCAGTGGCTCTGCGGGGCTCCCCTGGGCAGTACGGACACCTGGCCATCTGCGGACATGTCCTCTCATCTCTGCGTAACATCTTCAGTATGTAGTGAACAAACACTCTATAAAGTACCACCTGGGGTCGGGAGTATTTGGGGGTGAGCCTGTGAGAAAGCAGACCCCTGAGACCCTTAAGCCAAAAGAGGGTTCTGCTCACCCGCTGACTGCCATTAAAACTTAGCCAAGAAATAGGTGGCATTTCTTGTTTCTCTAAACAAAAACTATTTTAAGGAATCTGGTTTCCAAATGACGTGATACTATTCATAGGCAGAAAGAAAGGGCAGTGTTAAGTGCTGAGGAGCATCGGGACAGCTCTGGGGGCCCCCAGACTCTACTGAGACCCCCTTTCCTCAGCTTCAGCGCAGGGCCCCCATGCACCTGGAGCTGCTATGGCTCAGTTGCGCGGCAGGATGACCTGTCTTCCCAAAGCAGATTTCCCCGGAGTGCGTAGGGGCTTTTACTGAGTTATAACAAACCTTTTCTCACTTCACATCCAGCTCTGCTTCCCCAGCCTTCTCTGGCGGGACTTTTGTGATCTTCTTTTCTATTGCAGTCCTAACTCCCACCTGCAGAGAACAGCGTAAAAAAATCTATCCAAGAATTTCCTTTGTTTTCCTCCCACCCCAGGAAGGCTTGGGGCTGCTGGCAGTGCCCACCCGGGCCCTCAGACCATGCCACGTCAGCGAGCGAGAGCTCACCCGGGGCCGCCAACACCTGAGCCCACCGCCCCACACGCAGGCATGCAAATGGTGCACCACTTCTCTGTAGTAAAGTATCACAAGGATGGAAAAGCAAGTGTCCAGTGTACTGAACACTAGTATGAAGCCACTAGAGGATCTAATACACGCCCACATAGGAGAAAAACTCCATTTAATTAAGTTGGGGGGAGGGGAAGGAGAGGAGGGAGAAGGCGGAAGGGCGGGGTTGGTGTCCCCCACCTAATGGGCACACAGTAAGGGTGTACGGGGCTCCTCCTGGGCACAGGACACAACTACAACAAATGCAAACATAGTAACCTAATTGTTTGTACCCTCATATTAATCTGAAATTTAAAAAAAAATGGTGCACCACACTGCGCAATGAAGAGAGGCCACTCCTGCCCCGTAGGGGACTAACTCAGAGGCACTGTCCCAGAGTGCCCTGTGCACCTGAGCCTCAGGGGCCCCGCAGTGGTAACCTGATCAGTCCCATTTTTTTGGCCGCCTTCCCCACATCCTCTCTGGTACTTGCTGGGATCACCTCCCAAACAAACTACCCTTAAAATTTTTGTTTCAAAGCTGCTTCTGAGAAAACCTAATCTAAGACTAAAGCCCCAAACAGCCTTAGGTTGGATTCTGGGGGAACTGAAGCAACACAAGAAAATTCTAGAATCAAGTGAGTCGTGTGTGATTAAGATAGAGGTGGGGATTGGGAATGAGAGTAAAAGAACTTAAATTAAATTTTAAAAAAGATGGGGCACATCTTTTAAAGTTCACAGCAAAGATAATCTGAGTCATTTTTTAGTGAGGGAGCCCAAATGCTTCTCTGTAGGGATCCCTAAGACTCAAGGGATCTCCAAGTTTCAAATATGTATACTTCTAGACACTCAGACTGGTAACCATGTCAAAGGCTCTGTCCACATGTCTTCAAATAATAGGTCTGGGGTTGATCTCCCTCGAGCGATCCATTTCACCACCCTCCCTCACAAGGGGCCTGGATTCCTGCAGAGGCCCAGCCCATGGGGTGTCTATGGGATATCCAGCCTGTGGAGTACCCAGCCCTTGGGGTGCCCAGCCCTTAGGGTAACCAGCATGTGGAGTATCCAGCTCTTGAGATAACCAGCCCATGGGGTACCCAGCTCTTGGAGCAACAAGCTCTTGGGGTGCCCAGTCTTGGGACCCAGGTCTTATCTGTTGATCTCAGCCCTTTGTCAAGATAGGGCAGCCCCCTAGGAGACTTGGTGAGTACCCAGAGCTCATGGATGTGAGGCCCGGGCTGGGTTTGGGGGCTGAGGTCATGGGAAGGGAAGAGGAAATTTAGCCCTGTTCCTAGTGCCATGCAAGAGAAAGTGGCAGGCTGCCAGTACCCCACTCCTCTACCACAGAGAGATGGCCCCTTCCTGCTACTCCTGTCTAGTGAGGCTGACATTCTCCTTGTGCTCGGTTGGAGGCCCACAGTCCCTGTACCTGCAAAGCCTGCCAGGCTGATAATGCAGAGCCCAGCTCATCCACAGCCCAGCATGGTGTCCTTCCCAAACCAGGGAGGGCAGCTATCCTCTGGTGAAAAGGGAGAACTTAAAAATGTCCACACTGGCTCAGGGCCTGTGGCTCAATCGGCTAAGGCGCCAGCCACATACACCTAAGGTGGCAGGTTCGAATCCCCAGCCTGGGCCCGCCAAACAACAATGATGGCTGCAACCAAAAAATGGCTGGGCGTTGTGGTGGGTGCCTGTGGTCCCAGCTACTTGGGAGGCGGAGGCAGGAGACTCCCTAGAGCCCAGGAGTTGGAGGTTGCTGTGAGCTGTGATGCCATGGCACCCTACCCAGGGGGACAGCTTGAGGATCCGTCTCAAAAAAAAAAAAAGAAAGGACTCACACAAATATGGCCATCTGATTTTCAACAAAGATGACAAGGCGATTCATCAGGGGAAAAGAAATCAGGCCTGAACAATGGCCTGGCCGTCTGTATACAAATGAACCTCAGCCCTTACTTTGTTTTGTCCATTGACGTATTCCAAGTGCTTGACATATAGTCTGAGCTCAAAAAATATTTGTCAAATGAAAAAAATTAACTCAAAATTTATGAACAAAATTATAAAACTTCTAGGAGGAAAAAATCTTTATGGTTTTGGGTTAGGCAAAGATTTCTTAAATATGACATTTAAACCATAATTCGCAAGTTGAAAAGATTAGTGAATTAGATTTCACTGAAATTCAAAATTTTTGCTGTTGATAAGATACTATTAAGTAAATGAAAAAGCAAGCCAGAGACTGGGAGAACATAGTTGCAAAATATAAGCATATTTGATAAATGCTGTATCTAGAATATAAAATATGAAGATTCTTACAATGCAACAGAAAGAAGACAAATCAATTTAGGAAAATGGACAGAATATTTAGGCAGCTCATCAAAAGGTACATAAATGGCAAACAAACACGAAAAGTTGTCCAGTGTCTTTCATATTAGCAAAATGCAAATCAAAACCACGGTGAAACACTACTAAGCACTCATTACAATGCCAATTTTTTTTTTCTTTTTGAGACAGAGTCTCACTTTGTCACCCTTGACAGAATGCCGTGGCATCATAGCTCATAGCAACCTCCAACTCTTGGGCACAAGTGATTCTCTTGCCTCAGCCTTTCACGTAGCTACGACTACAGGTGCCCGCACCAAGTACCTGGTCGTTTTTAGCGACGAGGTCTCACTCTTGATCAGGCTGGTCTTGAACTCCTGAGCTCAGGCAATACACCCACTTTGGCCTCCCCGAGGGCTAGGATTACAGGAAAATGCCAAATTTTGAAAGATGGATAATAGTAAGTACTGGTGAAGATACAGAGCAGCTGAAACTAGCGTACAATTGCTTTTGGGATTGCACAGTGGTACAGTCATCTTGGAGAACAATGTGTCACTTTCTCATAAAGTTAAGTGTACACTTACTTCATCCCAGTAATTTATTTCCTATTTATTTACCCAAGAGAAAGGAGAGCATATATCCACAGAAAGACTTGTACCCAACCATTATAACAGCTTTATTCATAATTGATGTAATAGAACATATTGGTATAACTTGAATCTGCCAAAACGTCCATCAACTGCTGAGTGGATAAACAAATTTGAGATCCAGATGAGTCTCAAAGAAGAACGCTTATTATGATTTACCATTTCTATGAAATTCTAGAAATTCAAGCTATAGTGACAAAAGAGTAGATCAGAGAATTGTAACTTAACACAATATTACCTATATAAACATCTCTGTTTACAAAGCCTAATAGATGACATTTTCTAGAATTAAAGAAAAAAGAACTTTTCATACATGGATGGTAGAATTATAAATTGGAGGCCAGTTTGAAGGGCAGTTTGCATTTGATATCACAATCCTAGCAATGTCTATCTGAACCACCAATTCTTCTCATGGGATAGATCCTAAGGGCATATTAATAACCTATATTCAAGCAAGATTATACAAGCAAAAAGTTTAATATTGCTCAAAATGGCCAAAATGAAACACTTAAATGAATGATGACAGATCCATCAACTAGAATAGCTAGAGTGATACAGAACACTGGAAACATTTAGAGACATTGTTTTTAAGTTGACAATAAAGAAAGTATCAATAAAATCCAAAGAGTGAATATTCTAAGACTACATGCTTTGATCAAAATTGCAGAAAACTAGAAATAAACAACTGAAGTATGACTGGTGTTATCATATGATTATTTTATAAACTTTATCCTCAACAAAACAAAAATTGCAATTTTAAGCTGCTAAACGCCAACTTAAAGATTGTGCGTAAAAACCTATGGGACCTGACCAATACTTTAGTGAGAGGAAAATTCATGATTTTAAATACTTTTATCACTAATGCACAAACAAAATAATTCAGGAAATAAAATATTTATTTCATAAAATTAGAAAATGAAAAACAAAGTAAAGCACAGCAATAGAATCACAGTAAAAGCAAAATTTAATATTAGAAAAACCACCCAGGAGAATGAAACAGATATATGAGAAGAAAACAGGAATCTCTGGCTGTGGTGATTTTCTGAGTTCTCACCACCACCTCACCTTGCCTGCATCTGTGTGAGCTGAGTCATCTGTCTCTCTGCTTTACACAAACTGGAATTGCTTTTTATATGTAAATAGCCTTAATAACTTAGGAGTTGGAATACCAAATACAGAAAGTATAAAGCATATGACTAGAATATTTGGTTACATAGACATTTTTAACTTGAGTTGGCAAAAACTGCATATATGTAAAAAAGTATAAGTATGATCGAAATATAAACAAAATGAATATATAAAAAAATACACACATCCTCAATGTGCAGAACTAACAATATGCTTGCTGTACAAAAAAAAATCCAAAGTGGAAAATCTTCTATATTATATAATAAATCAATCAACATTGTAAGCAGAAAACACTTGCCAAGCAAAATACACATTGGCAATTAGCATATTAAAATATGTCAATAGGCTCAGCGCCTGTGGCTCAAGTAGCTAAGGCGCCAGCCACATACACCTGAGCTGGTGGGTTCGAATCCAGCCCAGGCACGCCAAACAACAATGACAACTGCAACCAAAAAAAAAAAAAAAAAATTACTGGGCATTGTGGCAGGTGCCTGTAATCCCAGGTACTTAGGAGGTGGAGGCAGGCAACTCACTTGAGCCCAGGAGTTGGAGGGGAGCAGCCACAGCACTCTACCCAGGGTGACAACTTGAGGCTCTGTCTCAAAAATTAAATAATAAATAAATAAAATAAAATATGTCAACCCTACTGACTACAAAAATGTCATGGGGACCAGTTAGTTTTTGTATCTCAGCTTGTAAAAGATAAAAACGTTACATGGGACACTGTGGGAACCGAGAATTCTGATGTGAAGGGCTGTGGGTAGGAATTTAAAGTGGGATGAACTTTATGCTGGTGTCCACACATTTGGGGAACTAGATAATCCCCTCTAAGAATCCAACTCAAGGAAACACCAGGAAAGTTATCAAAATCGACCATAGAACAGGGGCACCACATGATGGGTACAGCGGTGAAAAGTCAAAAGCAACCTCAGCATCCACCCACCAACAAAGACTTGTGTAAACAGTATTGACTCTGATGGCAATAAACATAACTGGGTGACATGAAAAGAGTGTTGTGGAAGACTGCTGAGATATTTTTAAAGGCAGAGGATAAAACAGAACATGCAATAGATACAAATATATATCTATTGATATAAATACGTGTGTGGTGTCATGGCTAGAGTGGTTGTCCCCTCTGAAACTCGTGCTGATGAGTTTCGGCGTGGCTGTGTGGAAAGGTGGGGCCTTCAGAACGGGTCAGTCCATTCACCGACTAGTAGATTAATGGATCAGTGGGCTATCTTGGGAGTGAGACTAGCGGCTTTATAGGAAGAAGAAAGACCTGAGCTGCGTGGTCAGCCACTAACCACACAATGCCCGTGCCAACTTGGAATTCTGCAGAGAGTCCCCACTAGCAAGAAGACCTCCCACAGACGCTGCCCCATAATCTTGGACTTCCCCACCTCCAAAATGTGGGAAATAAATTCCTTGTATTTTTAAATTACCCAGGCTCAGCTATTCGATTGTAGCAACAGAAAATGGACTAAGACATACGGACATAAAGATATGAGTACAAACAGAATTCTTTCTTTCTGGGTGAATTATTTATCATATTTACATACATCTTTATGCTTGTCAGTTCCATTTGGATACTTATTTTAGTAATGAGAACATATAATTTTTGTATCATGATAGAAATAATTGTCATGCTAGTTAAAGGGTTAGAAGGAAAAACTACTAAAATTCTGTCCCACCCCTTAATTACATGGTCAAAATGAAGAATAAAATGGGAAAAAAATCCGTTTTCCCAATGTCGTACAGAGCTGTGAGGACGTATAAAGAGTGCACACTCACCACGTTCAGGGCGTGGTGGGTGGGTTGGCACTTTTCTATCCTCAGCTAAATGTGCTCAGCAACAGCTTTAGCAGAAGGTGTTCACACGCCTTGACTCGCTTCCAGAAAGCTCAGCAAGGAAATAATCAGTGATGTGGACAAAGATCTATGCACGAGGATGTTCATGCATTGTTCTTTTACAATCATAGCTTAAAAAATGAAACCACGTACTTGCCCACAGTAGTGGTGTGTGTGCCTATCTCCAGTAAGTCATTCATTCGACTTGCATTCACCGAGGGGCTCCTTTGTGCCAGGCTCTTTGGCAGCCCCTGGGATCCCTCTGTCCACCTCTGGGAGCACATTATCAAGTTAGTCTGCCAGTAAAGACAATCAGCTAGTTCCACAAATAAGTTAGGTGCTAGCTAGCATGCATGTGCAATATTACTTTATAATCAAAGAAGACAAAAAGAGGAAGGCAAGTTTGTGTGGAAGGTCTATTTATCATCTCAAGAAACAATCTGCTGCCCAAGTGAGGAAGATTTTCTGATGTCCAGAAATGGCCATTTATAAACC